>LPNX010658389.1:0-24442 GCA_001517045.1 Pseudotsuga menziesii | reverse complement strand
CTCAAACTCTTTCCACAATTCCCTTCCATTGAATTTCTCTGAAGTACATTCACCTGAATGATCACTTCTCTAGAATGAGCAGCCTCAGCTCTCTTCAATGAGCATTTTTATAAAGATTGCCTAGATCTTTTGGGTCAGTTGTCATTAATTGAGCCACCTGCTCCGATCCCACTTTCTTGGGGGATCATGACCCCAAATGTAGGGAGGTTGCCACCTACAACAGTTGGAAGTGGTTTGAGGATGCTGCCACATGTCTGTTTGCTCTCCACCCAGTCTCCTCCACCAATTTGACCAGTAAACACTCTTTTAACAGCTCTCCTAAGCTGTTGTCTCCACCTTTATTTATTTATAATTAAAATATTCAGAATTACATTAAATATCCTTGACTCTTCTAAGTCATCAATTACAACTTAGCATAAAATTTAACATATTGTCCTCAATTAAAATCAAATAAGATAATATTGTTTTTGCAAAAATTGGGACATGTGACATTTCCTTTTTATGAAAAGTCTTCGAATGACTTTGATAGAAAATTATTTTCTTTCTTAACTGAAGTCATCAACATTGTATATCATTTAAAATTGTGACAAAAATGTATATCATTGTATAAGCCCTGGCTTTTGCAAGAGGATTATATTTTTAATTTTGTGTTGTTGGTACAATTATTACTATAATTTTGTTTATGTTGTTGTTGATATTAGCATTTTTGGTTTCCATATCGTTTTTCCAAACAAAAAAACACAAAATGTCTAGTTTAAGTTTTGGGACATAACAGTGGTATCACAACCACTTTTTTGCCCTTGTGGACTTAGATCCACCATGGCTTCATACTTTGTTATTTATGGAGAAGATGCCCTGAAACCAGAAATTGCATTAACAGTGGAAGAAGTCCTAAGAACTGCCTTGGAGAATTTAAACAACAGTATGGAGCATATAACCCAAGCCCTGCAAACCTGACGTTGGCCAAAAGGGAATGAGAAAATAGGAGCAGTGAAGAGTATAATTGGATAAGACCTCATAATCAAAGGAGTAAAGCTAGACACTGCAATCATGAGGAAAATCCTTTTGCAGGAAATCATAATAGAAGAAGAGACAACCAAGGCAATCGAGAAAACCAAGAAAACCAAGGCAATCGAGTCAACCAAGGAGGGGACCACATAAATCAGAGGCTAATGGAGAATGTCCAATTATTAAGTTGAACGACTGTAACGAAATTATTAAGCCAAGGGAATGGATAGGAAAATTAATGGATAACCAGAAATACCTTCCTGGGGCCGATCTCTGACCACATTCTATCATAATTTTGAGGCTTATACCCAGAAGACTACTCATAGACCTCAAGAACATGAAACAACAAGGCACATTGGCATACAATAAAAGGGAATTTCCTGTCAAGGCAGCTTGCTAGTGGAAAATATTTCTCCTAAGCAAGTGGTTGATATTATATCAATGGATTGAAGGTCTCCATCAAGGGGCATGTTAAGGCATCGAAGCATAGTACCTTCCAGGAGGTACTTCAAAAGGCGGAGACTTATTCAGAAGTTGTTAGCAATCGATCAGCAGAAGGTAATGAGAAACCCAACTACTCTCTAGTCCCAAATACCAGTCCATCAAAAGGAAAACTTTTGGACCCTAATCTTCCTGATGATTTACATTCAAATGGACTCTACTACACTTGCAGAGAAAACTGGTCAAAGGGGCACAAATTCAAGGTTCCAAAAAGATTCATATGATTGAGATTGTTAATGAAAAAGAAACCGGAGTGGTTGATAGCAATCAAGAGCAATCAACAAGTGTAGAAGAATATGTTGTGGATGAAAAGGACCAAGGAAAACAAATACCATCTTTTTGGCTGCCATGTTTGGAATTACTCAATACCATATTGAGGGAAAAAGGAAAAGTGAAGGTTATAATGTGGTGAACCTCGTTGATTCTGGAAGCACTCATAACTTCATAGATGCAAAGCTGGTGACTTCCATGGGCCTAAAAGTTGTCCCATTACAAATTTTCAGGTATCAGTAGTCGATGAAAGTATGATCAAGCACAATAAGATGATCAAAGGAATGAAATTGCAGTTGGACAGCTGTGAGTTAATCTCTAATTTTTATGTTTTGGATGTAGTGGGGGGATGATGACATCATAGGAGCCCATTAGGTGAAGACTTTGGGTAAATTCTGCACCTAAAATTTGGATATGTACCTAAAATTTGAGAAAGGATAGCAGTTGATTACAAACTGATTTCAGTAAACAAAATATCTAAACAGCTTGCCATCGCAAACCATCTTTCATTTTCAATTGTAATTCCTTGAAGGGCTTGAATGGCAAGGTTTAGACTCAAAAAACAGCAATACAAAAAGAGATGTCGCAGAGGATTGGTGACTTTGCAGATGTCTTCCAAGGTCTTCCACATGGAGTGCCACCAGATAGATGAAATATCTACCAGCACAAGAGGCAACATGGGGAAGGGCCAGATATTTTACAACACCCAACACTATAATTTCTTTGGGACAAAGCAATTCAAGGAGGGGGGAATGTTACAATAATAAAGGATAATCATCCCATTAATTGTGGGTACTCAATCAGTCACCCATAAAAAATATTAGTCATCCAATCAATCTATCAGTCATAAGATTAGATTAATTACGTCAATCACTCGAATAGATGATTGATAAAAAGGGCTAGTAATCCCGTCAGTTAGATTAATTATGTCAATTATTTTAATGACATCAATCCACCTAATTAAAGGAAAAAGTGTGTTTTTGCTATAAAGAGGAATTTAGCCTTTAAAAGAGAAGCTCTTTAAAAAGTCTTCTATTGTTGGCAGTCTGGATGAGACAATTTGGGTGAGGATCACAGTGCTCTCGACAGAGCACTCTCCATTTGCCAGTCAAAAAAATAACACCAGAGGAGATCAAGCTAATCGTGTCCAAGTGTTCCATTTGCAAAAGGTCCATCAAAAATTTTATAACAAATGATGGAAAGGGGTAAACCGTAAGATGCAAAAATCTTGGAGCTATATTGCACATCTTCAAATGTGATGTTGGGATATGCCACCTCCCTCCCATCCTTGAAGGAAACTTATTTGAGCCACGATGCTATGGCTACTCAATGTTTAGAAAATTACTGTTATAATTTTATCATTAAGTCTAATACTCTAATAGATAGTGACAAAATCATTCTTATATGATTTGGTTATGCCTATTTTGTTTTGAGGAAAATTGTGGCAGATACTGTCAAATTTCAATCAAGTTTTGAGTATATGTGACCTTCAAACTCATTTAAAGAGTCTAAAAATTGTTAGTCCTCTGTCCTTATATTTTTGTGAATACATAGTAATATAAATATGTCTTTAACTTACCATGTGCATGTGTGTGTATATCTTTCCAATGGATGTTTAAGAAGCAGAACTACATTTCCCTTGCTCACAAACCACATCATTTGATACATTTTATACTAGTGATGAAAGGACTATCCTTGTGATGGACAAAATCTAAGTTACAAAATAAACAATATCCATATGGGTAGTCAAATCACTAGTTTAAAGAAAGGACTAAGCTCTTTTTGGGTGTACTGCAAAATAAAATAAATATAAAAATTATACATTTATGAACGAAAATGCAACAAATGAGAAAGATAAAATTGTACATTTAAGAGGAGAAATGCAACTATTTTATGCAAAGTTGTACATTTTTTCCATGCCAGCTCATGCCATTCCATCCCTGTCCTTCCCATGTAATGCCATCTAATCCCATCCCATCGATGGGTCCACCATTATTTCTTGGTCTATCGTGGCTCATATCAGGGGAGGGATTCTGTTGAGCGATAGCGAGCCTCTCTCTTCCTAACTCTTAGCCACCATGAAGAGACACCACCACACTTTTGTTGTACCCAATTGATCAGCGAATGAGGCAATTTATAAAAGCAATTCAACCTAGGTTGTTCACTCTTTTAGGATGTGTACACCTTGTACTCACTTCAATCAACTTCTAGTTAATGATGTAAAAGTGACCATCCCCCATTACCAAACGTAAACATGAAGATCCAATCTCTATTTGTCATCAATAATCAGAGATCCCTAGAAACAACATAAATTTATTATAGATGATCTATAATCTAGACCAATAGCTTCAGTTTGCATTCTAAAACAAATGCATCTGAATTTAGAGTAAAATTTGAAACAAATGGGAGCATGTCCATGTTTTTAGGGTAATTGAAAATTGGTTCAACACATACGATTCCAAGAATATGGTTGTAAGCCAAGCCATCATAGCAAGAATTGATAATGTTAATGAAGAGTTGGGATGTTTTGCTTGCAGAATATCAATGCATTGGTTTGCTTGAAATGGGAGAGACCATTGCATTGTTGGATCTCATAGACGGCAGAGTCAAAACCCACATGGAAAAAAAATTGGAAGTCTAGATCATGGAGATAAAGGTGCCAATAAGCATGATTTACCAAAGGGTTCCCCATAATCAATAAGCATAGGTGAATGTAGCATAACTAACAGTAAGATCGAACCAACAACTTAGTTAAATATAAATTCCTCTCTATAAAATGAAAATTAAGTAAGATTGGTTACCAATTTTCATGAGGAGATGGACAGTCCTGATGAGGAATGACTGGTTGGACGAAGACAGAGCCCTCTGCAACTCTCTGTCATCTATGAATCTGATCCCATCTTGATTACACATATGAAAATACCTTATGATTTATGTATCTATGGTCGGTGCAAATGATGTTTGTGCAGGAGGGTAACTGTAATGCTGTGGACCTCTAGACCCACCATTATCTTAATGTATTTCATACCAACACTAAGATAAATCAAGCTGAGGATTACAAGGCAATCTACCAAGCTAGGAAAATGTTTTGCATTAGGAGAGAAATGCAATTACCTTTCTCTATTTCTCTATTCACAAAATACACAAAATGATACACATTCATTTTTCACTTAATGCGCTCCTATGTTGTTTATTTAAAACAAGGAAAGTCAGTTCATTTATCATCTTGACCAATAAACATTATTGGATATAAAATCCATGGTTAGTGATAATTTGCAACAGAAACCACAATAAGAAGATTAAAAACAACTATTCATAAGAGCCAAGCTAAAATTCTTATCCAAGTACATCTTGTTTTCTTCACTTAGATAACTTGAGCTCCAAATTAGGAAATTAAGGCCTTTGGAATAATTTTTGAAAGCGGGATCTGCAAGCTACGGTGTACTCTGATAACCAGTACATCGGAATTCAGTCAAAGCAAAAAATACTTCTAAAATATAATGAATAAATGCTCTTAGTCTCTAGCAACAGAGCTTCAGACCTGAACAGAATTAAAAAAAAACTTTAAAAGGCGTGGTGTTCAACAAAGCTGGTTAGCTCAGATCTAATTTGAAAGGTATTAGTGGTGGCACTAGTTTGGATGGAAGAGGTTAGGTCTGAATGGCAGCAAGATCCACTAGTACAATAATTCCAAACTAACCAAGGGGAACCAGGACATTTCCCATGGCATAGCAATACCCTCTATTATAAGGACAAGATCTATCTAGCATCCAATTCAAAGCATAAAATGAGCATTCTTCAAGAGGGACACTCAATTCCCACTTCCCACAGTAGGGCACTTTCAAAACTTACCAAAGAGTGAAATAATAATTTTACTGGGCACAGTTAAAGGCATACACTCAAATATTCATAGCTGAGTGTGAGGAATGCTGAAGGAATAGAGATTAGAGAGTCAAGACACCAGGACTCCTATAACCATTACCATGACCGAATCAGAGATGGGAAGAAATCTCCATGGATTTATAGGAGGGTTGCAAGATCAAAAGGGACTGATGTCATTCTAGTTTAGCAGACTGACTAACCAGATGTGCTCACTTCTGCAACTTCCTAGCAATGCCAAGGTACACCAAGTTGCAAATGTTTCCTTAAAGTACATAACCTACATGGAAATTGGAACAATAGAATTCCAAAGTTCCATCATCAGCGACCATGATCCAAAATCCACAAGTAACTTCTTGAAGGAACTTCATGCAACAGATGAAACAATAAGCAGACAAGGGGAGGACAGTGTGGTAATTCCAAGTAGGAGATTTTGTACACCCACGACTACAACTCTACAAGCAAGACTCTATGAAGAATAAAGGAGAGAGAATATTGGCATCTACATCTATAGACTCTACAAGCTACTCAAACAAATTGGGGAGGTAGCATACAGAACTGTGCCATGAAACATTGCCCCCAGGATTCAAAATGTGTTCCATGTTTGCTACTCAGACAAATTGGGGAGGTAGCATACCGAACTATGCCACGAAACACTCCCCCCGGGATTCAAAATGTGTTCCATGTTTCCTGCCTTGAGAAATTCATTGGTCAAAAATAGTCCCATATGTTGAAAATTCATGAGCTAGATGAAGAGGGACAAAACCATTTGGAACCAGATGGCATCCTGGACAACCGTAAAATGATTTTTAATCCAAATACATGAATAAATACCTCATCAAATGGAAGGCGACTAGACAGCTCTTACTGCAACATCCAAGTCTGCCCAAGCTGGAAAGGTTTTTTAAGGGGTAAGCATGTTATATTAATATACCTCCCTAGTATCATTAAATAAGGACCATAATGTCCATAATGTGGTGTGTAATTAGTTGTAGTTATTTGACAGAGCTCATATTGCATTAATTAAGTAATACGATAGATAATTAATGAGTTGACATGGTCAATATGACTCTTGAGTCTTAAGACTGTAAATTAAGGAAGAATTGCTCAATGCAGGGTGTCAGTACAAATAGAAATGGCAATAAACCCCTGAGTGGTAGTAACATTGACCTCTTTCTAGCATTACAAAAAATTGCCCTTCTCAATAAAAAAAATTAAACACAAACCATTGTAAGACAAAACACACATCTAGTTTGCTACAACCACAGTAAGGCTCCTCATGGAAACAATAATAAAGGAAAACAGAAGAATGGATAAACCATTAAACCGATATCCAATGTGTTTGAGGTATTTTTTTATTTGCCTAATGTACAAAACAACCCCTTTCAAATAGCTTTGTTGGATCCTTCCAAGGAAGGTGATTTAGCAAGTGCCCTAGATCAACAGGACTGTTATGAGGACAATAATAAACAGAGACCATGATAACAGAAGCTGTCCTCCCAAGATATTATGGGAACAAAGTGTATATACCAAAGAATCTGCAATTTCAGTTTAATTCACCATAAGTTGTCCAATTTCAGTTTAATTCACCATAAGTTGTCCAAGACACAGGAAATTGGAGAAGCTCATGTCAATTCTCCTGTGTGTAAGTGGTGGTGTTGTCATTCTCAACTATTGTCAAAGAAATGCCATTTACTAATGCATAAAAACAACTTTCAGTTTCCTTATAAAATTTTCATTTTAACACCTTTCAGTTTCGTTGTAAGATTTTCGTTTGAAAAAGGCAAGAGACAACCAAAATTTTCCGCTCATGTCTAAACACTGACAAGAAACATGAAAAACATCAATATGAACATCAAATTTGAATATTTTAGAGCTAGATATGCATATAGGTTGGAGGTAAAATACATCTGAAATAGATACAGGGTGGGATGTGCACATAGAAGATGTGAACAATGTATGGTTGAAAACATTTCAGCAAATACAAACCAATGGAAAACACAATGAACTAAAACTAATAGCAACCGATCTGAAATAATAGGACCTTAAAATATGAAAAACACAGTAAGTAAATACTTTTAAAACATTCAGAAGTATTTACTTACGGTCTCCAGTCTGAAACCCTTTAACAGAATAGAAACAAGTTCCAAGCATGATATGAAAATGGGTAATGGGCAACATGCTTTATAGGAAATTAATATGAAAAAACAAAGTTAACTTAGGTTACCCGTCTGAAACACACTTACATAATAGAAGTAATTCCAGAGCAGGATGTGCAGATGGGTAATGGGCAACATGATTTATAGGACCTTAATATGGAAAACATAACAAGTAAATACTTGGTGGCCAGTCTGAGAGTAGTTTTAAAATAACATAAGAAAATTCAGAGCGGGATTTGCAGGTAAATAATGGGTAAATTTCTTTAGAGGACCTTTATATGAAAAATATAGTAAGAAAAATACTAAGATCACCAGTCTGAGAGGGGTTTTACAAAAATAAGGAAATTCCAAGAAGAATATGCAGAGGGGTAAAGGGAAAAATGCTTTAATGATAGTCATAGTGTAAACTTATGCAGCAGAGACAGAGTCACAGACAAACTCCATAAGATCAGTTCCAGAAAGATAGCACATGAAACATAGGAAAAATAGTTCCCGTGCAAGATAGCCATATGAAATGTAACCAAAATGCATTGGGAGTAATTTCAGAGCAGAAGATGCATATAGATCATGGATAAGTTGCATTACAAACAATCACAGAGAAATATAATTGCATTTAAAATGTTTCCAGCGCCAGATTTGCAGTGAGATATAAATTGAATGTATGGAAAACGATTGCAAAACAAGTTATGAATAAGAAATCTAGGAAAAACCCACATCTAAGGAGGATATGCGCATGGGATTTTTGTAAAATGGATGAGAAACAGTTTCAGCTCAAGATGTGCAGTTGGGCCGTAGTTAAAATACATTAGACGTCGCTTCAGAAAACAGAGATGCAAATAAGTCACAAGCATAATGCATTTAAGAGAGTATTGAGCAAGATTTGTAGTTTGGCCACGAGTAAAATGTGAGTAAAATGCATGGGACAGAGTGAAGAGCAAGATTTGTGATTGGGTCAAACAAAAAATGCAATAATAGACCAATTTGAGCCATCACAGGTAACGAGAAACATAAACAGTCTCACAGCTAAATATCCTTATGGATTTAAGACAAAACACATTGAAGAGATACACTTGAGGGCGAAATGCATTAAATACTATTATCATGTTAAAGAAATCATATGCCATGGAGGAGGATTGGTTATGTAGTAATCTATTCCTGCAAGCTGATCCTTGGATGGATGAGGCTGTAATTCATCCACCTTCGGAACTCCACCACCACCACCTCCTCCTCCTCCCCCTGCACCACCACCGCCTCCCCCAGCCATACTTACAACCATACTTACAACGCTATAACTAGCTCACAGAATTTCCTCTAGCACTCCCTAATCACAAGTGGAAACCACTGCTAGAACCACAGCAATAGTGTTCGAGCGCCCCCTGTAATGATTCTGCCAGGAAAGAAACAAACAAGAAAACTAAGTGTTATACACTAGTTGTTCATGATTTTAACAGCTATTGAAGAAATTTAGACATGAAATCCCTGTTTCCCACCTTAAACAAATACCCCGAAAGCACAAGCAGCCAAATGACAGCCTATGAGAAATTGTGACAATAATATTGAAATAATCATCAACAACTGGACTCTATAAACAATCAAACGACAACAAATGGAGGAAAATTTGTGAAAAAACACCCAAATAATTACAAGCTACTGGAGTCTACTAACATAAATATTCAAAAGGCTCTGCAAAAAGAATCTGTTGTGCCAAGATCATGATTGCTAGATAAAAGCTCCACCTAGACCAGAGGTAAACACTAAAGTTATGAAGAAAGAATGAAGGAGAAATTACCAGATGCACAGTGTACTAACAGAACAAATGTCATGACCCTATGATTTCACTGCTTATATTCATCATCGCTGAAAGGGGTTTGATTACAGGAAATATCCAAGGCTTCGGCTTCATTATATCCCCTTGTTCTCTGTGTAATAACAACCCTACAGTACCCTACATTCGCAACATACAGAGTTTTGCCCCTTACAAGCACGGTAATAGCCGTGGTGCCACTCATAGAATCATCAAAGCTGCTCATTAGTAGCCCGAAATGCAGAATGATAGGCTGAGATGGAGTCTGTGGATAAAAGTAGCTCCTTGAGAATAATTTTGGAGAGTCTCTTCTTGACGAACTCCTCGTAATCTTCTCCATATTACCCATGGCCATCGAACATTCCAAAAAAATGGCCGTTAGGGTTGTTTTTGAAGGAGGTTTGGATTCTGTAGCAGGTGTGGATTTCGTTAGGGAAATTCTGTAGTTCATCGGTCGCTCCCTTTCCCTTAACTTTTACCTTACCCTCTATTGAGAATTTTGGGAGCTAGAGCCATGAGCTCTCGCACATTTTCCATGCACACAACCCATTGAAACAGCAACAAAATTGGAAATTGTATCAGTTAACAAGCAGAGAGGCCTTTGGGAGCAGATTCGATCCCTATTGACAAGTCCCGAGCTGAGTCATGTGAAGCAGTTGAAGATGGAAGCAGAAGAGGAGATTAAGATGGCAGGTCGCGTGTGGAAACTGGCAATGAGAACGAAATACGGGGTTCCTACCTTGCACATATACCAGAAAAGCTATGGCATGTCAGAAAACACTGACAAACCAAGAAACTTCAACAACACGTTCGAAGAAGAGCGTGACAGCGAGAAGATATATATAGTGATTTTGTTATACACGCGGTGCATTTTTATTGCATAGATTGTCAACGGTGCTACAGTAGTTTAGAACTCAACTTCTGAGCGAAAACGCCTTACAGTGTAACAAGCTAACAACATCATTGACTAATTCAAAAGGAGCTCTCATGTCTATCTCTGCTTTTTCATCTTTATGACTACATGATCCAGTATCAAAAGTTGCCATATCACGTTTATATAACTTCCCTGTACATTTCACAACCTGAATGAGAACCCATTCAACATATGCCTGTATGATGCATATGTAAATATAAACTGATGAACTATCATCTGAGAATCTAGGAACTCAATTTGTTGGACAAAAAAGAATTTATCACAATTATATCATAGGAATTAGATCATGTTCTTTAGAAATTGTATTTAGTCACAACCTTTGGTTAATAATTTGGTACCTCTCTTGACAACTAACATTTCATACGTTATTATGAGTAAATGGCAACACGGTTTATTTTTTTACTTTGATGAACTGCCCTTCGAATTGAAGTGCCCAAAGAAGGCAATAAAATACCAAGTGGCCAAAGGACATAGCAGTGTCCAATGATCAATCAACAATAGACCACTTATAAAGATGGTCCACAAGGATTGACTCATGAGAACCTATTTTGACTAATACTCAAAAGATCAACTACTGCAAGTAAGGCATTCCATAATTTTGACACCAGAAATTCTGCCAAGAAGAACCTAAATGTAGCATCACATATGGTTGTGCCTTGTATTACATCTAGATAAACTAATTTTTTGCTGGTGAAAGATAAATTGTAAAATGAAGCCAATAACAAAGAGTTGAAGGAAACCCTTGCTATGGAGTATGGAATTTCCCATTCCAGCTCATGTTTCTCAATAAATGAGAGGAAGACAACAACTGCTGCCACTTGCTTCTTCATTCCTCTAAAGAAATCAACCCAATCTGAGGCCATTGTAAACACCTACAATGCCCCAGGTCTACCATGGGAGGAAGGTGGAGAAAGAAGTACAGAAAGCCCAAATGAACTGCAAACCTCCCGTTGATTAACTAAAAGCAAAGAATAAATATCAAAGTGCAGACACAGTATTAGAGAAATTATAATATTGTTTCTACTTTCTCTGCCAGGGAATCAACACAACCATAGTCCTGACACAATTATTTCTCCCTATATAAAGTGTAATCATTCAGAACTCCTCAAATTCTTCTTTCCCTAGATACAACACATGACTGCATTTTTTTTCAATATGATTCATAGCTATATTGTGCTTTCTGATTTCTCTGCTACAAATTAAGCTATGGCTACTTAAATTATTAGAGGTGCAGCAGATGCCATAAAAAGAAGCATTGTTATTATTTCTCCTCATAGTAATCAGTACTAATACATCTCTTTAATATCTTCTCTGACGCTAGTCAGCATTCACAGCATGTTGATGGACTTCCAAGCGCTGGTGTTTTCTTCAAACTTAGGTCTGCTAGAAGTTGAATCTGCAAGTGAAGAAGCATATGCAGTTTAAACTTATCTTTGAAAATGTAACAAGTAGGACAAGCAAGGAATGTTAATTGGCAGAATTTAAGACTGCCATGCTTGAAAGTAGATTTTCAGCACAGTAGATTGGATTTTTGACATGACTATATAAGTATTATGATTGAAATGAATCATGTCAGATTGCAGCTCTTACCATGCACTGTTAGAACTAAAGCTCATCAGAACGTACCTTGATAATTTGAGATATCAAGCCAAGGACAAGATGAGGCTGCAAATACAATATACACATTGTGTGATTATATAAAATGCAGAAACATGTCAATTAAACTAATTTCCAAAACACAAGGGCCTCTCCATTTATAAAGACCTCAAAAGGCAGGTCCAGACATCGTATGAGTTAGAAAACAGAGTCCATGTCCCTATCAATCAGAGAACCAGAATGTACCTACTTTCTAAAGATCATAAAGTTATAATGTTCACAATCGACTTTCTCAGTTAAATGAATCTTTAGAAATTGCAACCATATAGAAAGATTATATATTGGTAGAGAAACCCTTTACCTTTTTCAAATTTATCAATGTATTATTAAGAATCTACTTACCTTAATTCATGAGTTATGAAATAGGTAATTTAACAATCTAGGCCATGAAACCATCAGGTAAAGCCCACAGCCAAATAGAGAGAGTTAGACATGTAGCATAAATATATTTATGCCAGTTACAGCAGCCTTAAATATTTCAATATTAGGACATATAACTCAAAACACTCAGCTGTTGAATTGAGCTAACATAGTATGGCAATGGTAATATATAAAGGTGGGATCAACTATACAGCTTATTTGACCTACCATCCCATCATCTAAGTCCTCAGATACAATATGTAATTTAACAACCTATATACAACTATACATAATATTTCACTTACCTGCCCTTCAACTAAGCCCCGTGTTCCAATATTTACTACTGTGCATCCAATGGCCTTTGAAGAATTGAGGCAAATTGTATGATTTTCATTGATTTCCAATGGATTAAGCTTTGATTTCGTATTTATTGCTCGATCATCAATGGTTCCAGGAACAACGACATTGATCAATTTACTACATCATGCCCACAAAAATAGAAACAATAATTGTCTTCATTCTCAGAAATATGACAACAGCTAGTTGTATGAACAAACCACAAGATCCAAGTACAATCAAAACTTAATGAAATGCAGCTATCATATAATTGCAACAAGGCTATAATTATTAGTTAATTGAGTATTCATGCCATAGAAGAATTCCATCTTTCATTATATCAAAGAGATAATTTGTCATAGGATCAATTGGAGGGTATATTTTCATCACTGGATCATCTCTAATGTAGCTGTTGATATGAGCAACAAATGCCACCTTCTCAGATTCACCAATTATGTGAAGCAAGGTTGTTGTGGCAATCTTCAGAAATGCAGATTTGTTCTTGGAACCACCTAATTTTGTATTTTCTCATGTTTGCAAATTAAGATTACAATTCAGGAAATTATCTTGACCTATTATTCAAAGCTAGATAAATTCAATTCAACATACAGAGCAAAGAAGGAAAATAACTTAATCATGCATGAGTCTCATCTCCATACAAGATTTTCTCAGAAATATAATTAGAATGTCAAAATTCACCTCTTGATTTGGTGTCAATAGAGTACTAGGGGCACTTCCCCTCATTGGCTATTGTATCAAACCTATCAATTACATACCTCTGGTACTCTTACATGATGTGCCCTCCACATTAACTTCAACCTTCCTGCAAAATTTGGGATTGTGAATTTTGGAGTTTCTCATGAAACCCACCTTTTTCCACATGGTAAATGGATATTGATAATTCTCTAGATTCCATACACCATAATGCCCTAGTCCCAAGTGCAAGATTGATCTTTCATACCCCAAAATAGTTTCTGTTAAAAGTTGTTGTTTTGAGCCTCATAGCCTCCACATCGATGTCCATTGAAGTGAACCAAAACATGAAAATGAGAGACTTAGAGCCAGCTGATAACATGAGAAGAGATTTGTGCTAGACCTCTCAAGACTGACAATTTGTTTTGAATTGTAAGATGGTTTGCTTGGGGTTGTAGAGGGAGCTATCTACATTAAGACCACATGCACAGAACTCTCTAGGACCTGATGCACCTTGATCCATCTCAGGACTCGAAAGAAACATGAGAGACATGTTGAGAAACTCTGAAGTCCAAAAACATTTTGGTTAATTTCATTTACTTTACTTGAAAAGAGAAGAAGAGAGAGATAGTGAAGTATAACGCTTATTTACTAATTTTGAATGAACTGATAAGAATAGGCAGGTAGGAATTCGAGGATAGAATGGATAGAACAACATACACAAATTACAAGAATATCGAACTTTATTTGGGCATCCCCTCCTTGAATGAACCCAGAAAAACAGAAAAAGAGCAGTGCACAATAATTGTATTAAAATCTTAGATACAGATTGCTGAAACCAAATATAATGAATCCAAGACCTAAAATACATAAAATCTAAGGAAACAGGAGCAAAAACTCTTGTGTATGAAGGGGGCAACAGAAAGCCTAATGGCACCCACCTAAACATAAAATAAAGATTGGGTGCACTTCTCAACATACCTTCTAATGGAAGCAATCACACGGTCTGCAATCTCCTGTCCAAACAAATTAGGAAAATAACTGAGATCGTTTTCAATCCCTATACTTTTAATCTGCTCATCTCTCGCCAAAATCATCATCTTCTCCCCCTTGTCCACCTCACGCCGCCCACCAAAACATCAACCATAAGATTCCACAGCTCTTCACATCTGGTCTTCAATTTACGTTGAGACAGAGATGAAGGGACTAGCTCCATGATTCATGTATTGTAGTTGTTTAAGTGTAAGATATGAAGGGCACAAGGGAAAAAATGGGTGTATTGAAAACTTTAGAAACCCAAAAGAGCATGAACAAGATTTTAAGAAAAATAAACCTTATGCCAAAAACTATTTACCAACTATAAGAGGTTTTTAACATAAAACCTATAACCACATAATGAAATAATTAGGAAATAACCTGAAAAGTAAGAATTTAGTTCTAAAAAGCACATGCCATTTATGCATTTTGACTAGACATTGCAAATGCTTTCAGCAGGCCTTGAGCCGCATGTGTCTCTTTTGGTACTCGACCTATACCTCGAGGATTTGATTCATGCAACTTCACTTTCGCCCCTAATATCTGGCTAAGAAAGTTTTTGTTAGAAAAAATATTGGGAATATAATATATTTCCATTATAAATATTGGTGTTTGTTTGCAGAAACACAATTATCTCCTTGCATATGTGAAATTTGGCTTAGGGGATTTCATGTAGCCCAATTAATTATCCATATTCCAGGCCACAGGACAAATCCTTTCTCCACCATTACCCATGCTTTCACTGCTTCTTACCAGCTCAAAAAATGCTCTTTTGGTTGCACCAAGGTTGTAGAGGTGGTCTTTGTAATATCTAAACAGTTATGCAGCAAAGTTTTGGTAGTACTGGTAAAATGAAAACAAGATGGAAAAGTGCCAATCCCAACATTTTTCAACAATGTTAGGTTGAAATGGCCATTACACAATTTTTTCTAGATGGTAACAACATTTTCTGCAATAAATAGAGGATATGTTTAGCAGGTGAGGTTGAGAGGACTAAGTTGATTTTCTTTTAGCATGGAGAGGAAAATATATTAATTTTGGAAGAGACATGAAAGTTTGAGGTATATATTAATACTGGGAGAGACACCTATAGTGAATGTCATCGAATACTGCACAATTTCTCTTAAAGCTGGAAGCCAATATTAAAAGCCATGTTAATGAGTTGTTCCAGTTTTAATTGTTGGATAAAACTCTGTTGACAACAATAATTATGAATAGCTTGCACAATTAAACTCTCAAAACATATAGCAATTCAAACCAACAATAAATCTTCTTAAATATTATATAAACCACAAGTGACCAAATGGTTGCATCTCGAAAAGAATAATGTAGTACTAAATACACCACACTGAACTCAGATTGTGGAACAAAAATACCCAAATACACCATAGAATCTAGTTATATTTAAACAAAGATACCAAATTATTGAACAGAAACAGATATCTGGACAAAAATACCCAAATCATTAAATAGAAGATGCACACCGGCAGTTTTATTTAATCTTGTGTACACACTAATTTTGCCCAGATCAACATTGGATCAGATGGAGGAGAGTCTTTGTATGGCTATGGAAAGTATTTCGGGAGAGTTGGAAAGCCTTTGCATGGCTATGGAGGGTGTGTGGGGGAATTGGAGCCGAGAAATGGGCGACCCAAGAGCTACGCAAGAGTCCATCTATTGTGGGCATCCTTGTGCCGGTAGCATGTAATGAAGCTCCGGAAATGGGCAAACCCGATTGGGGGCGGGGACGGGGATCCACATAATAGATTGCACAAATAAGCGCCAGCCAGTCTGCTTTATAGCAGGCTTCCAAAAACGGGAAATGCCCAATGCCCAATATAGCACTCCAGCAGACTCAACCCCAAGTTCCAGATATCGCCAGTGTACCCGCCGTAGTGTCCACCATAGGTTTTGGGATCAAAGACTAAGAAGGGGACTCAGGTTAGTATTCATATTTATGGAGGAAAGTTGAATAGTACCTTTCTTCTGCAGTCGTCGATGGAGCAACCGTATAGTTAACTTGTAATGATAGGTTTTGCACAAGGGTCAACTCTTTGAGATATCTCAATTGAAACGCATTGGCATCATCTAAAGTACCTTTCAATTTCAACGTCAGCAAATGGTGGAGCTTTGATACTCCCATGGGAAATCATTGCAAAGATTCCTAGCTCTTCACATTCGGATATAGCATAAATTTATGCTTCCCTATTCCAGAATGAAGCTTTGCTAGCTTAGAACAATGACTAACATCTAGAAACTGGAGGTGCCTCAAACCACTCGAGAACTCGGGCATCGTCTCTATATTTGTCCGGGACAGATTCAAAAACTTTAAATGATTTAATTTTTGTATAGATTTGGGCACTGAGTTGATAGCAGTCTGACTTAAATCTAACACTCTGATATGTGTTTGATTGTTAAAAAAACTTGCAGATATTCATGTAAGAAAGGAATTTTGGAAATTATGGTGGGTGTTTAATAAGCATTTAATTTGTTTGACAGACTAAAAAAACCAGTAACAGAGAAAAAAAAATGAAAGAAGATTCAACAATTTACCTCAATAGTAAGATATTCAAGAACAACTATGAGATAAATTGGAGCGTCCCCTCCAACTTTGTCTGCATACTTTCCAGCCTTAAAGAAATCTGGTAATGCAAACCCCTGGTAATTGAAGACCGACCTTGGAGATTCAAGAGACGAACTTCTTGCCCTCAACAAACTTTCCACTACCAGCCATCAGACTGTTTACTTATATGTAACTCTTTTCTCAAAATCAAATAGATTCAAGGCACACGGATCGTATTTTCTCACCGTTGGATCTTTGAGTTTTGAACAAAGTGGCTCTACCTTACATTGGGGTTCATTGAAGGACGGGGGACCAACTAAGACCAGTGAACAATTCATGGCATTAAACCAGCGGGCATTTTAGCGCATGAGGACACATGCCAGCAAGTGGACACGCAGCATAGAGCCGAACACTAGCAACCAACGGATATTCAAATGGACATAGTGTATATTCAAGTGGACACCAGATAAAGCAACGGATTATGCAGAAGCCACGCGGCGGAATATGGTTGGGAGGAGGGACGACGACATCTACAGTGTTTGAGAACCAAAGTTTAGAGAAAAACGCCTAACGGCATAAAAATATGTTCACTATTTCTGAAGGCCTCGATGGTACTGGAATATTTCAATGTTATTTATATGCCTCTAGATTCTCACCTATTGTATGTTGTTTATTTATTTGTGGTTAAGATGGGTCGTAGAAGCCTCGATAGTACTGGGATATTTCAATGTTATTTATATGCCTCTAGATTTTCACCCATTGTATGTTGTTTCTTTGTAGTTAATATGGGTCGTAGAAGCACTGTACTTTTTGGATACTGTCATTTGCAGAATACCTTTAGTAAGCTGTATACTAACCAAAATTTTTGGAGAATATGTATCTCATCCAGAGAATGGGGAGGACTCCAACCCATCCATAATTCCTGTAAAATCTATTGTGTTTTAATATTAGTATTTTTTTTAATTTCCAAGTTAAATTGATGCTTAACTCAGGTTGTTGCTTCTCAAGATTAGCCAGAAGTCACAAAGTATGTAGGCTTAGTATGTGCTCAGGCACACCGGCAAGAGCTGATTCAAAATTTATTTAAGACTTGGCAGGATCCTATGAGGGGCACTTTATTTGGTGGCACGATAAGGTATGAGCCTTTTTTCTTGCATTGCTAACCATGGAAAACCAGTACAGATGCCACAAGAGACTAAAATAATTAAATATATCTATGAGAGATAAGACTAGGATTGTGTTGTCCGCTGATTGCACACCAGCAACAGAAATCTTCCGAAAGCTGTCTCCTCACTTGAGAAAGTGGGAGAGGTGTGACCATGGGGGCAAGCACAGAGCTAGGTACTGCCACCTACTCCTAGATCCTCCATTTAGGTTAACTCCTAACGAAGGCAAGGGAGGTTAATTAATTAAAAGGGGTGTGAGTTGCTAATTTTATTAAGTTAATTAATTAAAACTTTTTGATAGAGAGCACTCTTGACCTTGTCTTATGACCGTGGTTCAAGAGACTTACTTAATCTATATGAAGCTAATGCAAGGATTAGGCAAATCTAAAATGCTCTCCGATAGAGAGTGCTCTTGACTTGTGTTCTTGCAAGTTCAAGAGTCTTACTTATGGATTATTAATTGATTAAACAAGCACAAGATGATATTAGTTGCTTAAACTCTCCGATAGAGAGCACTCTTGATCCACCTTATGGTGAAATTCAAGATATTTAAGTAGTTGATTAATCTTAGAAAGATAAACAATTTAAACTGAATAATCAACTTAGAAGTGATCAATTAACAATTAGTGATCTAAGCGTGAGATGTAATGAATGATGAAAACTAGCACTAATCAAAGAATGCACACAACACAAGCCTCCCCAAATGGGGGAGGAAGAGAGTGGGGACTTAAAAACCCCACTCAAACAGAAATGGTTTATTAAACTTTATACAATGTCCCTTAAGGAACCTGATCCTTGAAAGGACTTTTCAAATAAAGGTAAAATAACTCTACAAATATTATAACCTGTAAAAAGGAGAGTGCCTTGTACTTTTACTTTTGAGATCTTTTATTAAACTTTGAAAAGGGGAAAGGGAAGACGTTCGAAGAGAGTAAAAAGAACAAATGGAAAGAGAGCTGAAACAATAGAAAATGAGAGAAGGAAGGCAAACAAACTAAGCAAGGATCAAAACAAAAGAAATGGGAGAATAGGGCAGCCAACTAAGAAGCTAAGGGACGAACAAAATTGAAGAAAATTGGGTAGCGAAAGAGGAAATAAGTGGCTATCATAAAAAGTGCAAAACGGGACAGCGAACAATGAAATAAGTAGCTGTCATAAATAGTGCAAAATGGGACAGCAAACAAAAAGTAAAAGAAATGGCCAAAAACAAAGTTAAAGGAAGCCAAAAAACTAGGGTAAAAAGAGGCAAACAATGGAAGAAAGCTAGGACACACTAGGGCTGTCCAAAAAGAGAAAGAGGGCTAATAAAAAGGTACTAACAGGGCAGCGATGAAGAAGAGGTAAAAGAAACAAAACAAAGCGACCGGAAGAAAAAAGGATTAAGAAGAGGAACAATAGGAGGTTTTTTGCAGCTTAATTCTTTAAGTTTTTTGCCAATTTTTCCCGCTTAATCTATCAGGGAGAGAGAAAAAACTAGCGAGCTATTTACCTGCAAAATGATGGGTTAAACAATAGAATATACTACAAAAATACACCTAGCATTTGAGCAAAATATATGAACCTTGTGTTGCTTCAAATACCAACTAGATCTAAGAGAAAGAACACTTCCTAGATCTAGAAATGGAAGCAAGTAGATGCAAAAGATTTACTTTATAGATCAATATACTACTTGCAACATAAAGGAAAGTAATGAGAAAATTTGACTGTAGGGTGAATGGAGAAGATGAACCACTTGGATCTTGAATCCCTGAAATCACTTTGGATCCCAATGTCATGCAGCTGCTAGGTACATATGCTTTGCTCCAAAAAGAGTAGATGCAACTTAGCTCAACCTCTTACATGCTACAATGAAGTGATCTGAAAAACAATCTTATACACTTTGCAACATGGGGGTTAAAACATATATTTTTTACTAATCAAATCTCAAAAGCATGAAATACAGCTGAATAAAACAATGCTCTTTGAGGGTTTTTGTCACGTCCCCATGCCTCCGACCGGCGAAGAAGACGCGACTACAGGTTGATTAGACTGGGCTAACCGCCCATGAACATGTACAGGATTAAAAATTGCTGGAAACAGAATGCTTAAACGTATGCATTGAACTTAATTATGCACATATGAGAAATTATTTGCCATGCACAGCGGAAACAACATATATTTATACAGCATTCTTTCAACATGTTCATTTCATTTTCATTAACAGAATTTGCAGTTGCAGAAGTAAAATGGAAAGAGCACTTATCTTATGAAGAACTTCTTCTACAACCACCTACGTCGCTGCAACGTTCCACCCAACCATAGGCCAGCGTGCTCCTTAATCTCTCAGCAGCGCTGCCACCCCCGAGCTGGGCATGATTCTCCAAGGAATAAGGGAACTAGCAGGCTTACACATAGCTAGGATAACCAAAACATAGCCAAGCCAACAAAGTTAGGTTTATCAGGCCATTAAGGAGCTGATGAAGGCAAATTGCTAAGCTGGTGAGCTCATTACAGAGCTAAGAACACCTACACCAGAACTAGCCTGACCTCTAAAACACCCAAACACACCCAACACAAGGAATCAGTCCCTTCTCTGCTACACAGTCCCTCAGGCCCTGCATTCCCTTTCAGTGCTATTCAGGGGTGATGGAGAAGAAGGCCATCCCTCTAGCTCTGTCTGTGTGGTTTCCAGCCACCAGGTTTATCAAGCAAATCTAAGCCAACATCTCTGCTCCTCTCACAGTCCGAAGACCAACCATTGCACTACGGAAATTAATTTAGCTATTACAGCTTAAACTAGGGCAAAACAACTTCAATCCATCTACAACAGTCCCTAAACGTAATAGCAAAAACGACTCACAACATGGGGGAAAACACACAGTCCTGAAGCTTATCAGTGAGCACAACTCACAGCAGGGGAAAAACGCCCCAAATAGTCTGTGCGTGAGACCAATAGTCGGTGAGACAGCCAAAAACGTGAATGGCCCTTCACAGCCATGGTAAAAACACATGAAGCTACAAAAACGTGGATGGAAAATGCACCAGTAGCTCCCAAAACGTGAGGGAAACAGCCCAATCCCCAGCACTACAAAAACGACCTCCCATCCATGGGAAAAATGAAGCCAACCACCAAAAACGTGGAATGAAAGACACAGGAAAAACTCCAGCTGCTCCCCAAAAGCCCCAACGTGAAGGAGAATGGTGAGTAAAATGGAAAAACGTGGATGCATGGCAGAATGGCATACGTTTTTGGGCATTTTCCTTGCCAAGGAAGTCAGAACACGTTTTTAAAAAATGGGTCTCTGCCCAATTCGAATTTTTGCTCATACTCTTCCCATTCCATGCAATAACTAACTCAACCACATTCTGGCAGAAATAAATGATTGGGGAAAAAGACAAGAAAAGTAGTTGATAGTTTGATGGGTTTTCTCATAGACATTTGTCTTCTCCCCTTTTGGCCCATAGGTTAAATATTTCACCCCCCCCTATCCTTAGGAAATCATGCCCCATTCGATTTAGTTGCCGCGACCGTAGCTGGTTGTGTCCATTAATTAATTATGATACATATTTACATGATAGCCAACATAATATAGGCCGCATGCCCCGATATACCATCGGTGACAAATTTAAATCCAAAACATAGCATTACCTATCATGGTGGGGCTTTGGCCTTTAGCTTCGCACCATGATCATTACAATATATATACATCATATACATCTAGTGCAACGGGGTCAAAACCGGGGCATTACAGTTTTGAAAGTAAATGAAATAAACAGGTAACCTGAAGATACAAATACCTATTCCTGCATGCTTATAGAAGCCCTCTAAAGCATGTCTTAATACCCACACATCATCAAAAGTAAAGAAACTAGAACAATTTCACCTCATTAGCAGGAACATATGCACCCACAATTCACACAGCATGAGCCTCCAAAGCCTTTCTTTATTACAAAATAGGTTGCATGAGAGCAACAAGCATTACAATATTTTACCAGAGGTTCTTTATATCAATCATCCACCCCCAATAGAGTTGAAAGAGCCTCTATTTAACAAATGAGAGAGTGTTAAAACCCTAAAACCAAAAAACCAACCCTGTTGCATGGGAAAGCTGCCTGCTAGGTCTGGAAACCTACTTTGTTAGGTCTGGGAAGCCTACTGATGGTGCAAGATTCAGTCTTCACCTCGATCAAATCACCGGACCAATGAGAGATCTCCATCTCATCTTTAGCTGGAGATGACATGTCTAATAACTGATAATAAATTAATTGCTCCTTAATGATGACTGAAACTGAGTTATGATAACTCCAATCATCATAAGTGCTCCATGAGATGTCATTTAACATTTTATTTTACTGAATTCGGATTAATTTGAAGAGTTTTAGTTTTCTCCAAAATAATCATTTTTTTAATAAAAATCATTTTTTTACTAAAAAATCATTTTTTTTACTCAAAACTGACTTTTTTGAATAAAAAGGCATTATGTGTCCGATTGCTGATCTGAAAGTTGGTTCTGACTGGCTGGCCGATCAAGAATGATTTTTAGGTTAAGGTTAGAGCCTTCAATCACTGAATTCTGAGTCCGGATCACGAACGAGTTTTTTCCATTTAATTTATGGAAAAATTAACCCAAAAAACTTAGGAAAAATAATTAAAAATTAAAAAAAAAAATTCAGTGTTCGAAAAATATTTTTTCGATTTTTTTTTTATGTCTCCAGATGACTTAGGACATGACCATGATCTATCTAAATAATGTCTAGTAGGCTTATAACACTCAGTTGGGCTCTAATAACCCCCCAAGGCCCAGAATTCAACATCGAGCATTCCAACTTTGAGGAAGCGAGAGAAAACCTCGTCAATTATACTCGGCTGAAGGAAAAACATAATTGTCAGGGGGAAAAAACTCCCTGGAATACCCTATTTGAGATTCTATGTCTCAGGAGACCGAACCACTCAAAAATATCCTACTATCACATTTTATTACAAACCCCGCAGGGCCATGGTCAAAATTATTCGAATAAAAAAGTGACTAGCCAATATTGGCTAGACAAGCAGACGGATCAACTGATACACTGGAATCAGACTTTGAACAAGTCTGTCAACTGACGGCTCCTCAGGTAACCCAACTATGGTACAAAAAGTTGGATAACATCTGGCTCCAACTATGGGACGTGTGCTCGATCTAATCTCTTATGCACGGAGAGCATACGAGAATCCCAGAATCTCTGGTTTCCACATCCTATAAAAACATCTCAACTTGACAAGAAAAACCTCAGTAGCACAAGTTTTATGAAAAAGAGCCAATGATCCAAAAAGTTTCTTTATTCAAAACAATGACAAAACTTAACTCAAAAATTTATTTATTCCTAAGTACAGAAAGAAAATGCTACAGTAAATGCTCACTTTAAGGAGCCTATTTTCCTACTCTAAGCATGGAAATAAAAACGGTTATGTGTAATCATAAATCCAGTGTAGCCATCTAAGCATTTTATTAATATAAAAAGGTTTCACCTTGTCTTTGATTACCAGCTAAAGTAAGGACACAATTTTCAAAAAATGCAAACCTGCGTGATGATCCAGAATAGGCGGGCTGGATGGGGAATCATAGGCATGAATAATGTCATCAAACTTCTTCCCACACTGGTAGATGCTCGCGTAGGCTGCCTCTATCCATGATTGGATAGTGCTGATATACAAATCAGGATAATGCGGTAGGTCTACTACTCCATCATGCTGATCATCAAGGCTTATCAAATAATAACTCGTTGTATAAGCCCCAAGGTGCTCCAAAACATAAGGAACATCTATATGTGAAGACGATGGTTGAGAAAAAACTTCAACTAGTTGTATCCCATCTGATTCTTCACCGCACTGCTTTTTCAAATCCTTATTACCGATCCTTAGATACAATTCTGACTGATCATATAAAAACTTTGACTGCTCTTCCTTATAACTTTCATCAGTCTCAGAAGAACAACTCCCCTTGCTGGACATATCATAGATGAGATTCTCAAAAATATTCTCAAAGGTATCATAGGTTGGATTTTCAATAAAAGTCCAATAGTTATCATCACCATCTATGTCGGATATGAGAGATGCCT
>LPNX010658352.1:4428-279840 GCA_001517045.1 Pseudotsuga menziesii | reverse complement strand
ACGGAAGGAACCAAATACAGTGATCCAATTATAGAGGATGAAACCCCTAAATCTATGCACAATTCAGGAGGAAGTTCTACAAGGCTAGACTCTTCTTGCTGTGATTAACAAATCAAAATCAGTCAGTAAGGGTTATATTTCTTCAATAAGTATTGCCATTAAGTCAAGTTAAAAGAAGAAAAATAAAACTTTCACACGTTTTAGCTGATCTATGGAAAGATTTTGCATCCTTCAACTGTTGATCAAATACACCAACAAAACCAAGTCATATACAACTATCAACAACAACAGGAAGAACAAGTATTTGAAACCAAATGTTAGAAATATATATTGAAACCCCTAAAACTATTTTTCTATAATATATTTACCTCACTGGAGTTCAATTCCATGTCACCGCAATGCAAAAAATATGACTTAACTCTTCCATCTAGAAGAAACAGATCTATTTCTGCATCTACAATGTCTTGATCTAGTTTTTCTTCAAGCAAAACCACAAAGCTTGCATATGTTCTCTCATTGCATTGTGATGTGAAATAAATTTTGTAAGCGTGCAAAGTTACCTCGTTCAAATTTTCACCCCAGCTACCAGATAAAGCATATCCTTTGGAAGTATGTAGCTCCCTTTTTTTAGTTATACATGAACACGACACAAATATATTTTAAACCTATCAGTTATTCTTGTTAAAAACTCTAAATCATACTAGCTATAAAGCAGTGTCTCGTGAGATTGAGTTTATATATATAAATATAAAGTCACTGAGTTTATACTACAAGATACATTCGATGAAACGCATTAAAATTAAATTGCATTTGAAATGAATGTTCGCATGTAAGTAAGCAAATGGATTGAGAATGAATTTGCAACATACCTGCATGATTAATCTTAGCATCATTCTCTAAATTTGTTGATTGTTTTCTTCACAATTCATAGAGCCTCTGTTTTCAAATTGGGAGAGTCAAAAGACTGTTCTATCTCAGTGGAAAAACTCTCAAAATGAACTTATATTTTTGCTACCGCCAGTGATTTAATTGAGGCTCTGCCTAGAATGTGCCCAGAAGGGGATATAAAAATCATGCTAAACGTGCCCAGAAGGACAGGATTCTATACAGTTGTAACAAGGGTCATACTAACGAGCTGAGGAAGCGATATAGCAGGTGCATTAATTCCTTTCTTTCCTACAAAGCGAGAATAAGTGGCATATGGAACTTAACCGTTAATACAGCCAGAGGCTAAGTGCGATTGTACTAACCGTGTATATAGCCAGAGAAGTGCCCGCATGCATTTTGATGGCATTTATGCAAAACATTCCTGTTTTGATGATCCCACGATGTGCAAGGGGGTTTCGGGGTCTCTGAATGGCAATCATTGTGCATTGTATTAAATACAGTCGTCTTCGGAAGCGTTCCAACACCTAATCGCCAGGAGGTTACTGATTTGTACATCAATGACCATATAATTTTGCCCCATTTATCTTCTGAATCTTGAAAAAAAAAAAAAAAATCAGGCCTTGTCCCGGAAGCCCTGAAAAAAATGAACTTGTCTACATTTAACTTGCTCCAATTACTAAATATGTTGATAAACTAGTCTTAACTTAACATTTAGTCTGAGACACTTCTACCATTATATAACAAGAACCATAAAAATCGCAATTCCATTGGAACAATTGAAGCCATACAATACAAGAAACTTCAAAAACCCTGAAATATATCCATGGGATCTGTGAAATTTTATTTTGCAGAGTATGAACCAAGCTGCTATTGGAATAAACTTTATAGAGTGCTAAGTTAGAATAGTAACAGAATGCAACTCGAGGTGAGGTCATTCTGATTGCTGGCAGCTACTCTGCTCCACTCTCTCCGAATCTTGCTTCTGAGAAACCAAAGCCAAGCCAGTGAGAAAATGGACGGTTCCCGCGCGCTATGTGACTTTCGCTTTTTCTTTGGTTTTTTGAATTTGACCAACGCGCCATCGGTTAAGCGATGGTTATGACAATATCCGTCGCTTAACCGACGTGTATAGCCACATTTACAAAAAAAAATTATTTTCGCTTTTCCTTTGGTATTTTGAATGACCTTTTTGACCAACGCGCCGTCGGTTAAGCGACGGTTATGACAATATCTGTCGCTTAACCGACGTGTGTGGCCACATTTACAAAAAAAAATATATCTTTGTGATTTTTGGTAGGTTTAAAAGAAAAAATCCACGCGCCGTCGGAAGTAACCGTCGGATTTTGGATCGAAATGTAGTAGTGATTAGTCCACTTGAATTGTACACTTTGCTTTACCATTTGTTGCAAAGGTTTAACAATTTGGGCGAAATCTGGCACAAACCTCCGCACGAATTTTATTGTCCCCATAAATGATTGCATGCCCTTTTTATTATGAGGCAAGGGAATCTGTTCAATGACTTTGATCCTTTCTGGGTCTATGGAGATCCCCTCCTTTGAAACCACGTGACCTAGCAACTTACCTTCCTTAACAGTGAACACGCACTTCTTGGGATTTAGTGAGATACCATATTTTCGGCAGCGTTCAAAAATATGCTTTAGATGAAACGCGTGTCCTTATCTCTTCTCTGAGAATATCGTGATGTCATCGAGGTATACTATAGCACTGCGGCCAATCAAACCACGGAAATCTATGTCCATAGCCCTCTGGAATGTAGCTCCAGCGTTTATAAGTCCAAAGGGCATTCTTCTGTAAGCGAAAGTTCCCCACCTGGTCCTGAATGTCGTTTTCAATCTGTCTTCTTCGGCTACTAATACTTGATTGTAGCCAAAGAATCTGTCTAATAAAGAGAATAGTTCAGAACCCGAAACCATTTGCAGTAGTTGCTCCATGGGTGGAACAAGATAATTGTCTTTATCTGAAGTGCGATTTAAGTTTCTAAAATCCACACATAACCTGGTTTCTCCAGATTTGTTCCTCACTGGTACCAAATTTGAAACCCATTCCGAGTGTCTAACCTTAAAAATGATTCTAGCATCCAATAATTTCTTAACTTCACTCTGGATGAGAGGTTCCAATTTTGGATGCATTTTCCTTAAAGGATGTTGATAAGGTTTGACTCCATATTTGATGGGGATAACATGCTAGATAATATTGGTGTCATATGTCTTTAGATATTCATACATCCAGGAAAAAACATCTTTGTATTGATTGAAAAGAACGATGAACTTATCTCTTTCAGCTAGTGACAAGCATTTTCCAAGATTCACGTATTTAGGCTTCATCTCAGTCCCCAAATTAATCAACTCAAACTGTAGAGATGAGCTATGAGTCTTCACATTTGCTGGTTTCCTAAAGTTTTCATTTAAATCAAACACCCGTTCTAAATTTCTGACTCCCTTAGGGATGAAATTATCGAATTTCAGCTCGGCATGATGTTCTTCATCATCAATAATCGCCCCTTTGAATGCCTCATCATTCGTTAAGAATTCTATAATCTGTTGATCATCATCGAACACTCGTAGGTTGGTAATCATATCCAGAACTGAGGGCCTGAAAAGTAATTCAACAGAGCATCGATTATTAGAGGGCACAAGCCTCGCAGCTGATGTGGCCAACAAGTCGGCTGCTGCATTCTTAATTCTTGGAATCGATACAATGTTAAATGCATTAAAACATTTGAGTAAATCCCATACTTCATTTTGATAATCTTTTAAATGAGGAGAAATGAAATGTATTTGATTCCGAATTTGTTTTACAATTATTTCAGAATCTCCAAACACTTTCAGATTATTTGCCTTTAATTCAATTGCTTTCCTTAAACCTTGAACCAACGCCTCATATTCAGCTGTGTTATTTGTACATTCAAACTCTAACCTACATGAAAGAAAATGTTTGTTCTTCTTAAGGTCAATCAGGACACAGCCGGCTCCTGACCCTTCCAACTTTTTAGAACTGTAAAAAAAAAGTGTCCAAAAATCGCTAGCTATTGTGCGGGAATTTACATCTACTTCTACTGCTAAGTCTACTATTTTACAATTGATTTCATCAGCCTGTGAAAACCGAAAGAGATCAGGCTGAGTGTCTGATGTGTCGCTAGCTTCTTCTGCTTGTTAATTTCCTGGTTCTAACTCAATAAAGTAATTTCCTGAAACAGAATCCACTGGCTCATTTTTTTCTTCGAACTGAGTAATGTTGTGTTTCATGTGGGGCTCCCTCAAAATTTTAATTTGATTCAGGATTCCTTTATACGGCAGCCACAGATGTGACCAGTCCAAGGAAAAATATCCGTTTAGCTTTTTCGACCAATCCCTGCTCAGAACAAGCCCATAAGCTTCTGGTATGTCAGCCACCACAATATCAATGAATTGATACACTTTATCATTTGAAGACAAGCGGATGAGAACATCCTCCATTTCCCCAATCACCTTCACATTCATTCTATCCAACTGAACAACCCTCCAGGTGGATGGTTTAGTCTACCCATTTATCTTTTTGCAAACCGATAGTGGCATGACGTTAACTGATGCCCCTAAGTCTACCAGGAAATTATGTACGTTGTGGTTAAAAATTTCAAAAGTGAGGAGAAAAGGTGGATTCTTGCTTTTAGGCTTACCTCATATGCTTGCTTCCCCAATTTCTTCTTCTTCCTTGGGCTTATTGTTGGTGGGCAGCCCCTCCTCTGATGCTTCAAGTGCTTTCAATAGCTTTTCTTTCTGCTGCGACACCTTGCACATTTCAAATAATGAGATGTTTGCTCTTACCTTCTTTATATCTTCCACAATGTCATAATCCATCGTAGGTTCGGTGGGATTTGGTTTACCATTATTTATTTCTTCTTCATTGGGCTTGGCAAACATGTTAGTCTGTCTAGGACCTAGACTAGTGATGGTAAATTCTAGAATGTTATTAGATGAGGAGCTATTTTGAAATTTCTTAACATTCATTTGAAGCCTTTTAATCTTTGGGAGCATGAGACTGTTTTCCTTAGCCAACCCTTGAATTCTTGTTGTTACATTTGTTTCCAGGATTCCTCTGTGTCTCAAAACCTTTTCCTCCTCGGCGTCAAACAACGAAACACAGTCCCATAAAAACATGGTCTCATCCTTTTGTTCTTTTGTTGACGTATTGCTATCTTTCCTTTCCTCATCTTGATCTTCTGTCAATTTAGAATCCAACAGCTGATTCATAACCAACATCATTGAGTTTATCCATTGAGGACAATTCTTTTCAAAGTGGGGTTGTTGGTGGAAAGTGCAAAAATTGTCCATTCCTACCTCTGTCAAATTCATAGATGCAGGATTGTGCGGAGGAGGTTGGGATTGATTGTTATCTTCTCTTTTCTTGTAATAGGGCTTGTAGAACTTTTGAGCTTCCTTTTCCTTTTCCAAGTCTATGATTCTGTTAGAAAGCTTCTGCATCATTTTTTCCATTCCTTCGAAATCTAGTGACTGCTCTTCCTTAGGCTTGGTAAACAACAAAGCTTTCCTCCCCACATTTTTTTCTCTTGACTGTTCAGGATAATCTTCGATACTTTCCCTTTTAGCCTCTACTCTCTCCGCCTCCTCATAGGTCTCTGCTAGCATAGGCTTGGCCTTCATTTTGGAAAACATGGCCAACTCGGGCCCTAGAGTTGAGGTATAATATTCAATCAGGACCTTATCCGAAGGTTTGTCAGCTTCAGAAAATTTCTTAAGATAGGTTGCAAATATTTAGGTGAAACTATGCACCTTCTCCTTTCTTTCTTTCATTAAGGCGCATAGTCCTTTCATGAAAGTTGCATGAGTTTTTTGGGTTGCATACTTACTTCTAAAAATCCTCTCGAAGGTATCCCAATCAGGAATAGAATTTGTAGTCAAACCAAAGTACCACGATGCTACTACTCCTTTAAGGGTGTGTGGGAAAAGTCTACAAATTACATCCTCATATTCCCCAGCCCTTAATCCTTCTATTTCCAAATAGAAACTTTGCAAGTGGTCATCTACTAGCATCTTCTCATTTGGGTCAAATTTGGACAGCATCTTTTCAAACAATTGAGGTAGATCATGCAAAGGAGGTGCCAGGTTTAAAGGTGACCTGGATTTCCAGGCAGGTGGTGGATTTGGTGGGTTGGGTGGTTGATTTGCGTTTACACCTACCATGATTCTGGGTGGAGAGTGAGGTGGTGAACGAATAGGAGTATGAATAGGAGAACTGTGAGGAGTATCCTAGCCTACTTGATTCAAAGGCTGTACGACTTCCTGTAAGGTTGTTTCTACAAGTTCTTCCAAATCTCCAACCAGCACTGAGTCTTCTAGTATGGGACGGTCTCTCCTTTTATATTCTCTTCTGGGAAAATCAGGGATAATTGGTAATCCTCCAATCTTATTCAGGTATGCCCTAGTGTGTCTTCTTAGATTATTAACAACTTCGTTATCGAAAAAATACAAATGTTCTCTACCCCCCTCTTCAGGAATTGGACTGGAAAACAAACTGCCTCCTGAACTGTTACTGGTGGAATGATCTCGAGAAAACAGGTTTCCTCAGCCAGCCATGCACTAGAGGCCCCCCTACTAGCGCCATAAAACTGTTGAGGCTTGGAAATTCGTAGGCAACAACAGCAAGGGATTCTCCCCAATCAACATTCCTAACTATCCCGTGACTGTTTGGTATAGGGAATCCGTCCATTTTGCGGTCTGGCTACCGTAGGTCAAGTAACAAAATAAAAGGTTTTACCGGTTGTGGCTCGGTCCACCGTATATATTTTTGTATTTTTTATTTTACGTATGATATGCAAGTGCCTATTTAATATGCAAATTGATAGAGAACGCAAGGAGTGTTCACAATGTGATGCGCAGGTTCTAACCTCTCGTCTTAAACTTTCATGCATCTAAATCACATACAGCAAAAAATTAAATCTAACTACCTACCTATCCCTGGGGAGCAAGATTGTCACTTATTAATGAGTAATGTATCTTGTACATGCATTATAAAGAGAAATTTCAGATAGCTAATACTCCTTCTAAAACACATGAACAATTAAAGATATTCAGACAACCAGATAGCCAATTGCTTACGAACAACATTTATTACTCATGGTGGTAATTTCATGAAATAAACCAAAAATCATTCAGACAAGAACGTAGGTCCTAAGAGTTAGAATGATCTCACAGTTAATGAACATAAAGCTGAAAACGAAATAGTTCCTCTTCAATAAGTCCATAACATAGCATTTGAACATTCCACCCAGCACCTTATCCAACAGGCAAAATTTGCAATTTTTTATTGTAAAACAAAGTAGTTCCTCTTACAAACAATAGTTTACAAGTTTTTCTAGGAAAAAATCCCCCTGTAAAATCTAAATTTCCTATATTTAAACCAAATCAGCCAACCCGTTGGGCTGCCCCAGCCGTCCGACCTTTGGACTCCTCAAAACCATCTAATATCACCATTTTGTCTTTTCCATGGGTGCTCATGATTCACTTAATGCGTTACATTTTCATATTTCAACTTATGAGTACTTAACAAAACGGTATCTGCTTGGTAACTGATGGATATTTCCAAGCCTGGGTTTTTTTGTCACCATCGATTCTGCTTTGCTTTTCATTTGTCCTCCTTGAAATCCTGTTGATTTCAGTACAAACTCTGCCTAACACTGCCCAGCCAACTTTCTGCTGCTTTGTCTCCCAGCTATGCCTTCTCGCCGTAGTAATCCAAAAATCTCTTGAGTCCGTCTGCATTTAAACAACATTTATCATTAATTAGGAATGCATCTTTTCAATAAAATCAAACTACATCAACAAACTGACTAGTCATCAAGAGAGGCCCTGTACTGCGCTCTCGTCATGAAATCCTTAACAAGCACCAAAACCATTATCGCCCACACAGGGGTTTAAAAAACTCACAAAATGACGGGAAGAGAAAAAATTATCGGTGGCTTAAAACATTAAAACATCAGCCGAGTAGTCTCACTCGCAGCCGCATCAGCAGGTCTCAAATAGGCAATGAGCTCCGTGAGACCGCTGAGTTTATCGGAGTCGAAAGAGCTAAAACCAAACTCTGGGCAGAAAAGTTCCCAGTCGACGAGCGGAAAGACATCGACATCGACAACTTAGGGTGTTATACAGCTGCAATGGTGGAGGAGGAAAAACTATAGACCCCCGGGTCCAAAGACAAAACGACGAAAACCAAACAAGCATCGGCGGGCGGAGCATTTATACGGTGGATTCCTAGTTCGCTTGGGAGCCGCAAGGGCGGAAAACAAACAGACTACGGCCTCCGATCCAAACCATAACTTTTGCTATGGCACAACAACAATGTAAAATGCTAAGCTTTCGAAACAACTTAAGGTCTCACAGTGGTTCAAAAACTTGTCTCACTCCCAAAACAGCGGCTTCACAAAGATCAAATACCCCGACTCAACTTTGACCAACCTCCGATAATATAAACAAGTCCAAATGATACGACGCGACATCGGAGAAGTCAAGATCCTCCTACAAGATAATCATCGTTCAGTTTCCGCAACGGAGGCTCCCTAAGGAAACATGGCTCCGATGCATTGCTTAAAAGGCCTTCGGAACAGCGGCCAGTATGAGAAATAAGCTTCCGAGAACAAAGCAAGAAATCACAGCTCAAAGGGAAAAAAACTAGATTTCGAATTCTGCAACCCACAGCCGTTTCAAACATAAGCAATTTTCCAAACAGCATGAAGAGAGTCGACCTCAAAATAGTCCAAAAAATATAGCAAAGCAAAAAAGTTCATGGATCCAAACGATTCTAGGCAATGCTAAAAATTAACAAAGGGGGTCCAAAATTTGAAAATTTAGGGAAACAGTTGCAGCTGCAACACCATTGTAGATCTATTTTAAATGTAGATCAATCATGCACCTAAAGGGATAAAATGCCTCAAGGCGCAAACCCATTTAAGTGTGCACATTAGAGGAAATTTCAACTCAAAATGGCCTTCTAACTCTAATTAAAATTCCATGTCATCATGTGTTAGCCAATGAAATTGATTTAAATTTGAAATATTGTATAGGTCTTAAACACTTTTTTAATATAAATTTGGGAATAGGTATCATGAAAAAAACTACTTTTTTTGTTTGTATTTTCGACATATCTCCCTGTGTTTTTACTCAAATTTTGATCAGGAGAGATCGTTGGATGCGAAATTAAATTATGCATCCAACAAGTACCCACTCGGAATACTTTTGATGGACCCCTCTACCCCAAAAACAAGAAATACCTGGAAAAAAATGTGATGATGACATCATCATCACATTTTTTTAGGTATTTCTTGTCTTTGGGGTAGCAGGGTCCGTCAAAAGTATGTCAAGTGGGTACTCGTTGGATGCGGAACTCAATTCCGCATCCAACAAGCTCTCTCGATTAAAATTTCATTAAAAACACGGGGAGATATGTCGAAAATACAAACAAAAAAGTAGTTTTTTTTCTTTTCTTCTTCCAAAATTAGTAAATATTATTTTATTATTTTAACTATTGTTTTATTAATTTTTCTTAGGTTCCCTCTAATGAAAACTTGAGGAAAGGTTTGCACCTTGAGGAATTCAATCCCTTCTAGTAAATGATAGATTGAGAGTTAAAATGGATATATGCTGGTATGCTTATAAAGTAATAGCATGTCATTCCAAATTTTATATTTCCTCTGTAGCTATAGTCAAATTTCGATATATTGATATGTAGTTAAAGAGCAACGATGACTGGTTTATATTGATAAGATAAAGTAATTAATTAGATACATAAAAACTAATACCAATGAGTAATTTGATAAAACTTCATACATCTACAATTAAAATATTTCCTTGATCACATACACAAAGATATTAGATAATATTTTACCAATGTCTAGTATGTATTTGAACAATATTTAAACCAATGGCTCCATACATTGCAATGAGGACCCTGGATGATCTCCGCAAAACCTAACCAATTTTTGTACCCATCGATAATCCACCACTATGTTTGAGATCGTTCACTACAAGTTGAAATGAAGTCCTCCCCTACTCCCATACTATCCAATGACCCTTCTGTGCTCCTTCATCAATCGTCCAGGCTCCTTTCATAACATCTTTCCAATAATAGCTATACAAATAGGTGTTGTCTACATATGCTACGATTTTGCTGGGATGACGAAATCATCAGGTTCTCGATGGGAGACTCTCTCACGATCATAGTTGTCACGTCATTGGGCCCTCCCTGGTGGCTGGTTCGATCAGTGGTTCTGGCCTGCCATTTTCGTCCATCCCCTCAATACAGTCTCTGTTAATACAACACAATTGTCATTTCCATGATATGGACGGATAACAGTCCCCAAAACATTAAAATCCATAAACCTAGAAACACCCTTCTTCCCTACATAAGGATATGGGACGAGTATGGCTGGAAATCTACAAAACAAGTCTCTAGTTGAGGTTGGCAGCGACAACTACATAAGAATGCACGATCATCTTAGAGACTTGAGAATACAATTGGCAGAGACACAATCTACAGGTCGTCTTTGGCTCCCAGTTGAAAGTCTTGATGATGTATTTCAACAATTGTCTGTACTTACTCGAAGCTCTTCTTGACATAATGTAGTGTTCTCTAATGTATTCTCAAATAAATGTGTCTTTTAAGTTGTGAACTCTTAGACTTTGCAAAAATTTCATTCTTGTTGATAATGTTTTTTAGAAATCAATTTAGGTGCATGGAATTTGCATGGCCCAAAGTAGATCTGGGAAATCCTTTGAAGGCCACGTGGAGCTAAGAAATCGTTTATTTAGCTTCACATTAAGCAATCGTTTATCGATACGGGCAATCGTTTTAGTAGTTCCACTTCCAATGAGATATTCATTGATATGAGGGGGTTGCAGCTACTGAGAGCTCAAGGAAATTGTTTGGAAATTATATCCAATGGGATCAGATGCTCTGATCTTGTATGGCTTCACTGGGATATCTGTCCATACATCTTCCTTCCCATTTGGATTTCAAAAAAGAAATTAAGAGTTTTAGAAGTGACCGAGGGTGCACTTGAGACATTTTGGCACACTAACAGTGAGGTACATTCAAATCCCCCAATTTTTAAAGAATTTTTTCCTTTCTCCGTTCTTTATTTACAATCGGAATCTGGTATACACAAGTTTTAAAATTTAAAATAATTACATTTAAGAGTGCATTGCATTGCAGGCACCTCTGCAGTCAAGGGAGTTGAATATTAGTGCTACCCTTTTACGGGTTCCAGAGTCCATAAGGAAGTTGGTACACCTGGAAAAGATTGAATTGTCTGGGTGCAGGAATTTGTAGACATTGCCACCTTCTCTCAGGAATCTAACAAACCTGAAGAATATTAACTTGAAGGGTTGTTTCAGGTTGGAAAATCTGCCAGAATCCTTCGGGAATTTAAGTTGACTTCAACATCTCTCTTTAGCAGGTTGCTCTAACTTGACAATCTCATTCAGAACATTTGGAAATATCAGGACGCTTGAAATCTTAGACCTTCAAACTATCGGAGAATGGAAGCATTGTCTCTCCAAGTCATAGATCGAGGCTTCATGGAAGAATTGGATTTGTGCCATACAAACTTAACAAAAATTTTGATTGCTATTGGAAGGTTAAATAATTTGGAAATCCTGAAATTACAATGCCATTCTTTGGAAATGCTTCCTTCTTTGCTCGACAAATTAAGGTGCTTAAAAGAATCGACATTTCATTTCTACGACAAATTGAGACATTTTCCCGAGTCGATTGGAGAATTGAGACATTTAAGAACCCTGACCATACATTATGCACAGATGGCTGAGCTTATCGAACATGTACGTTCATGCTCGTTAATCCATGGCATGCATCCAATCCCCATTCCCGATGATTGGCCTTTAGAAAAAATGGTATCGGGAAATTTATCTTCGGCAGGTGCCAATACCTTCAAGTCGACGTCATTTACCAGTGAATCCACCACGTCCGTGTTTTACTGTTGGTAGCCTCCCATCATTATAGCGATGGGACGGTGTCTTTAATGAGGGTTCTGAGAAATTCAAATTCAAATATTTGAAATGATACACCTACATTTACCTCCAACCTTGTTTACAAAAAAACCTATGTTGTTGTCACACTTCTCTAGTATCATAGTTCTTTGGTATTTGTGTGTGCCATTAGCTATGTGGTATCATCGTTCTCTGGTTGCCCAAAACCGCTGCTACCTCGGTGAGGACAGAAAGTAGCACTGAGGGCACCATAGATGTGAACAATACTATAACTAAAAAGTTTGCTTACCAGAGGCCCATATCTATGGAAAGAGTTAAGGGATTATTTTAGTTAGGTAAGCTTGTCACACACAAATTCTTCACGCTAATTTCAACTCACAAACCTTTATATTTTAGTAGTCATACTATTTAGTTAGTGGTTTGACTGAAGTGGAACAATTTTGTGGGGTTTGTGCTTTATAATACAAATGACAGGTCTAGTGGATCCTTTTTTGCCAATGAGGACAATGAGACAGAGATTCATGGACCAGTTTTTTGACGGTTGTTTCGTGTTGCCGACTTCTTCCATTGGGGTTTCCAGAGATGTAAAACTAAAAAGAATTCAAAATGAGATTCCACGTGCAGGGACTATCAAACGAAGATGTGAAGGTATTTGTGGTGATCAAAGGAGGTCACAAGAAAGAAGTGAGGGAAAACATTTCGTGGCAGGAAAGAAGCTATAGCAACTATAATACTCGTGTGGCTTTGCCTGTAAGATGCACAAAACAAAGGTGGAATTGAAAAATGGTGCCCTTAATATTACCATTCCAAAGGGGAAGGTTGAGCAGAAGGTTATTGATGTTCGTGTTAAGCGCGAAATATTCAACTAGACACAACGCCAGTTCTCACAACTAATCTACTACCTTCCTTTCGACTTACCTCCGACGAAGACCTTTACTTTACTGCTTCTTCAGTCGACCTTGAGACTTACCCCTGGAATGCTTGCACTTAAGTGAAGGAAGGTTGAACACAAAGACTTAAGCAAATGTTGAAGAGGATTACTATGCATTAAGAATACCTGAAAATTTATTAGAACTTATTTTTAATTAATATTATTCTTAAAATTTGGGCATTTAAGTGACTCAATAAATAAGCATACAGAGACTGCATTTGCAAATACATTGATATTATAATGTAGTCTTTGATTCTAGTTTGGCATATGTTTTGTTTCTAAGTATGTGGTCGATATATGGTACAAACCATTTTTCTTTTGTTGGGGTGAGGTGCTTCTCTCATATTCCTTACTGAGTAAGGAATGGGTTTGAAAGGTATTTTCTGCCTAGGATAATAAATGTTTAATTTTTGGCTTTCATGAACTGAGTTCAAATATAGTTTCCCTGATTTTTGAGTTGGAGGATAATAAATGTTTTTTTTTCACAAGCATGAACTGCATACAAATATATTTTACGTGAGTTGGTAACTTTGACGACTTTGATGGCGGTTGTTTCATAAACCATATTTATTTTTAACATCTTAAAAGAACTTGCATATTTTATTATTATTATTATTATGGATGGTCACCTTTCACGTAATTCGTAATTATCATTGTTTTTATTTTATTTTATTAACCAACACAATTGTTCCAAGGTTTCCATTCATCCATGTGCACTAATAGTAGGGACTTCTTTTAATTGTGTCATACAAGGCATGGTTTTAACTAACCAAATATTTAAAGAAACTTTATTTTAATTAATGAAGATAAAGTCAACTTAATCTTATTAATAAATTTGCTTTAAAGCATTAGGTTTTCATTTCATTTGTACATAATTTTAGTAGTTTATCTACATGTACCTAATGCTAATTGTTGTGGGGTAATTTTTTACATTAATAAAGTGAATTTTGTCAATCAATTTCTTCATTATATTTTTAAAAGGTATAGCTATAAAGCTTGGATTGTAAATGTAAAAATGTTAAAGAATGATAATACTTTCATAATGGAATAACACAATGAATAGATTGTAAATATTAAATTAAATCATGGTAAGCAATGATAAAAGATATAAAAAAGTAATATGAGAATGATAACATTATAATAATCAAATTACAAAGTGTGGAAAATGTAATGTGAAGTAGAACATTTTAACAATGAAATTACAAAATGACTAGGTTGTAAATGAAAAAATAAGTGATAAGGTGATATGAGAATGGTAACACTTTAACAATGGAATTACAAAATGTGGAAAAGATGATGTGAGATTAAGAACACTTAAACAATGAAATCACAAAATGAATAAGTTGTAAATGAAAAAAATAAAAATGGAGAAAATGACGTGAGAATGAAAAGAAGAGAATCACAAGTTTTATTTAAGATAAATATATTAATTAAAAGAAATCTTGTAATGAGACAGCTTTAAGGTTATTTTTTATTGTTTTAGATAAATGTATTAATATTAATTAAATAAAATCTTGTAGTTAGGTAACTTTAAGGTTATTTGTTATTGTTTTAGTAGGTTATTTTGAAATAAAAAAGAATCATTGATTACATTTTGTTGTCGTAATAAATAAATATAAATAGAGTAATGTAATAAGTGGATAAGTTATTTATTTTAATTTTTGTTTTTCAAATTTGATATGAATTATGTATGAAGTTATAGTTTTATGAGAATTTTTTCAATCAAAAGTGTTTCTTTAGCATGCTTGTCTATTTTAATACCATCTTGATCATTAGAATAATTAAATAAGATTGAGTAAATCAAATGAAAGTTTGCTTCATTTAAAAAATATATAAGCTTATTAAAAAGTACAAGTTTGCTCATTTATTAATTTGCTCTTATAGTGTAACCATAGAAATACTTAATTGATGTATATAATGTCGGAAGTGATTAAGAGACATACTAATGGGAGAATGTGAAATGTATTCATGAAATTCTAGTAAACTATTTATGTTTATTAATCTCTTTAAATAATTTTTAAATACAAAATGAGAATTTATATATAATATGAGATAGATTATTGTATAATTTATGATATATTTTGGTACTTTTGAGTGGAAAAATAAGAGTGAATGATTAAATTATCTAGAGATATCATTTCAAAAATGGATAAAGCCATGAAACCATATAATGGGAAAGGGTAAAGTAAAACCATCCACATCATCCAAAAAGGGTTAAGTGTAAGGTTACTTGTGCAGCACTTTGACCTAGGATGAAACAATGATTTAGAAATACAAAGCTAAAGTTGTGAAATATATATATATATAAAATATGATTTCACGAATTAAAGGTATATCTTAAACGAGTTATGTATATCCTCATTAGAAGAAGGGTAAATAGTTAGCTTGTTCTCTTTTTAAAATAGGTCAAACCTTGATTAAGATGTACATGATTAGACTAGCATGTGCAGTCAAAAGATTGAGAGGGTTGGTTGGCATAACCCTAAGTAAGATGCCTCTTTAGCCTCGCGTCATAAGCTAAAGAGTAAGTCCATTGAAATCAATCACTTAAAGTGCATTAAAACTGTAATGAAATAATAGAGACAAGACTTTAAGTTCCATACCTGTAGGAAAGATCTTCACTTCATTAAAACTGTAAAGGAATAATAAAGACAAGACTTTAAGTTCCATACCCATAGGAAAGATCTTTCAGCAAAAACATTAAATTTCAAACAAATACACTAACACTATCAAACAAACAAACAAACAAAAATTTTGGATTTACATTATTTTGGTTAGTTACAATGAATGCCTACTATCGTGCTTTTTACATTAAAATTAATAATAATACATATATTCAATTTTAATATGAACTAAAAGAAAAGTAAAAACATTTATCTCATAAAATAATACAAATATTTAATTTTAATACCAATAAAAGATTAAAAAAAATAAAAAACACTCAAATCATTGCTACAACCATTCAATATAGTACCAAAATAATTATTTAAAGAGATTGATAAACATAAATAGTTTACTAGAATTTCAAGAATACATTTCACATTCTCTCTTTAGTATGTCTCTTAATCAGTGCCAATATTGTATACATCAATTTATTATTTCTATGGTTACACTATAAGAGTAAATTAATAAATGAGCAAACTCAAACTTTTTATTAAGCTTATATATTTTTGAAATGAAGCAAACTTTCACTTAATTTACTCAATCTTGTCTAATTATTGGAATGATGAAGGTTGTCTTAAAATAGACAAACATACTAAGAAACGCTTTTGATTGAAAAAATTCTCATAAAACTATAACTTTATACATAATTTATATCAAATTTGAAACAAAAAATCCAAAATAAATAATTTATCCACTTATTACCTTACTCTATGACAACAAAATGTAAAGAATGATTCCTTTTTATTTCAAATTAACCTTCTAAAACAATAACAAATAACCTTAAAGTTACATAATTACAAGATTTTATTTAATTAATATTAATACATTTATCTAAAACACTATATTAATTAAGATTTTCTCTAATTAATATATTTATCTTAAATAAAACTTGGGATTCTCTTGTTCTCATTCTCACATCATCTTCTCCATTTCTCCATTTCTTGTTTTTGTAATTCCATTAATATCACCTTTTCATTTATTTTTTCATTTACAACCTAATCATTTTGTAATTTTATTGGTTAACATTCTCATATTACTTTTTTTATGTTTTGTCATCTACCATGATTTTATTTAATATTTACAATCTATTCATTGTGTTATTCCATCATAAAAGTATGATTTTATTTAATATTTACAATCTATTCATTGTGTTATTCCATCATAAAAGTATTATCATTTTTTTTATCAATTTTACATTTACAATCCAAGCTTTTCTAACTATATTAAAAAAATACAATGAATAAATTGATTGAGAAAATTCACTTTATGTAAAAAATTACCCCCACCAATTAGAATTAAGTGTATTTAGGTAAAACCACCAAAATTAAGTACAAATGAAATAAAAAAGCTTGTATTTTAAAACACATTTTTTAAACAGGTTAAGTTGATTTTATATTCATTAGTTAAAATAAAGTTCTTTAAATATTTTGTTAGTTAAAACAATGCCTTGTATGACCAAATTAAAAGAAGTCCCAACTATTAGTGCATATGAATGAATGGAAGCCTTGCAACAATCCTGTTGGTTCATAAAAACTAAAAAACAATGATAATTACGAATTACGTGAAAGCTGACCATCCATAAGCATAAATTTATGGTTTTTTAAGATATTAAAAATAAATATGGTTTATGAAACAACAACCACAAAGTTTTCAAAGTCACCAAAAATAAATATTTATTATCGGTTCTGACGGAAACCATATTTGAACTCAATTCATGAGAGCTAAAAATTAAACATTTATTATCCTCAGCAGAAAATACAGACTCATACTCATTTCACCTCACCCTATCAAAAGAAAAATGGTCTGTATCATAAATCTATCACATACTTAGAAACAAAAAAAATGCCAAATTAAAATCAAAGACTGCATTATAATATCAATGTATTTCTGAATGCAGTCTGTGCATGCTTATTTAATGAATCACTTAAATGCCCAAATTCTAAGAATAATATTAATTACAAATAAGTTCTAATAAATTTCCAGGTATTTTCAATGCACAGTAATCTTCTTCAACATTCGCTTAAGTCTTTGTGTTTAACCTTTCTTCGCTTAACTGCAAGCATTCCGGGGTAAGTCTCAAGGTCGAGTGAAGAAGTAGTAAAGTAAAGGTCTTAGTCGGAGGTAAGTCAGAAGGAAGGCAATAAATTGGTTGTGAGAACTGGCATTGTGTCTAGTTGAATCTTTCGCACTCCACCTTCCCCTTTGGAATGGTAATATTAAGAGAATCATTTTTCAATTCCAACTTTGTTTTGTACATCTTACAATTTTCTGGCAAAGCCACGCGAGTATTATAGCTGTTGTAGCTTATTGCCTGCCAGGAATCATTTTCCCTCATTTCTTTCCTGTGACCTCCTTTGATCACCACAAAGACCTTCACATCCTCTTTTGACAATCCTTAAATGTGGAATCTCATTTTGAATTCTCTTTAGTTTTCCATCTCTGGAAACCCCAATGGAAGAAGTCAATAACACAAGAAAACCGGTCCATGAATCTCTGTCTCAGGAAACCCCAATGGAAGAAGTCAATAACACAAGAAAACCGGTTCATGAATCTCTGTCTCATTGTCCTCATTGGCAAAAATGGATCCACGAGACCTGTAATTTGTATTATAAAGCACAAACCCCACAAAATTGTTCCACTTCAGTCCAACCACGAACTAAATAGTATGACTAGTTAAAGATAATCGTTGGGGAGCTGAAATTAGCTTGAAGGATTGGTGTGTGACAAGCTTACTTAACGGAAAAAATCCCTTAACTCTTTCCATAGATCTGGGCCTCTGGTCAGCAAACTTTACTTTTTCGTTATAGTATTGTTCACATCTATGGCGCCAGCGTGCTGCTTTCTGTCCTCACCGAGGTAGCAGTGGTTTTGGGCTTTCTGTGCTCACCGAGGTGACAGTGATTTTGGGCAACCAGAGAACCACGATACCACATAGCTAATGGCACACACAAATACCAAAGAACCACAATACCAGAGAACCGTGACAATAACATAGGTTTTTTCGTAAACAGGTTGGAGGTAAATGTAGGTGTATCATTTCAAACATTTGAATTTAAATTTCTCACGCAAAACCCTCGTTAAAGACACCGTCCCATCGTTATAATAATGGGACACTGCCAACATGAAAACACGGCCCTGGTGGATTCACTGGTAAACGGCGTCGACTTGAAGGTATTAACAGTTGCCGGAAGATAATTTTTCTCGATACTATTTTTCTTAACGCCGATCATCCAGAATAGGGCTATCCATCATAGGGAATGGGGATTGGAGGCATGCCATGGCTTAAATAGCATGAACGTACATGCTCAATAAGCTTAGCCTGCACAGATAGAGTATTTAACAATAGATGTTATGCAGTTGAAGAATCTTGAAATTTTGAAAGTCAGAAGTTGTCCGCTACTTGAAAGTCATAATTTGTTTGCTAATTGAAAAATCTTGACATTTTGGAGACTAATATGATGATGATGATGGTTAACGTCCACTGATACCAAACTTGGTTAATCAGACCTAAAAAACCAATTAATTAGTTTGTTTTAAAGTTGTATTCCTATGCTCAAAGGGCTTGGTGAGAAGCGTCCCTAGCTCACTATAATTTTGACAAGTTAAAATGCTAGGAAAGTCAGTGTTACAACAAAGATTATGTGAGGAGATGGTCAGCTTGCGGAAATTGTTTGTTGATAAAGCCTGGTGCCAGGGAGGGCCCAATGACGTGACAATTACTGTTGCGGGAGAGTAGCCTGTCTGGCACCTGACGATTTGCATATGTAGACAACTCCATTCCAATACACCCTCACGTGACTCGCCCTTCACTCCAGGCGAACAATAGTGCATATGCTATGCAGCATTTAATGCGACGGCGGTCGCACTGTCCGCCGTCGGATCCGTCGCATTAAATGCTACATAGCATAAGAAATATTGCTCGCCTTCACTCCACGCGTTCATTTCCATTGTTTTTTCCACCGACATCTGGGGAAGATTAAAGTTTAATATAGAAATAGCTATATTTATTAATTTCTACAATTCCACTACAAAAACTTGTTTAAAAAGTTGACCTCTTAATTTCAGTTATGTATTTATGATTAAAAAAAATATATTAATATTATTGTAAAATTGATTATATAAGTAATAAAAAAGATTAGTTCATAATTATTTAATTTAAACATAATAAGTACATTATTAATTAAATAAAACATAGTTTAACATCTTCTTTATAGTTTGTCATCTTCTTTATGACAATTGTTTTTAAGCTTTGTTGTAATTTCACTTGTTATATTTATTACACATGAAATAAAATCTTAGGTATCTTTCGATATCTCTCTTCTCTTCATGTGATGTTTCAACTTTCGGTGAATTTGAAGGTTAAAATATTTCATTATTAGAAAACTAAAAAATATAACCATGGGATAACTGTTTTATTATAAATATATTGATTTGGTTCCTTGTAATACATACATAATCTGTATTTGAATCAAAGTATATACGGCTGTATAAAAGCATCAGAATATATAAAAATATCATAACTGTGACTCAGGCAAAAAAATATCATAACTGTGTATATACAATACTTTCATGAACAGTACGAAACTGAGCAATTAATACATAGATATAATCAATGACTGAATCCTTAGCCTCTCATTAGGCATAATCTAAAAACAGAAAATCATATAGATCAAACCAATAAATAGTATATGAAGATCTCTCTGCAATATCATCTGCATCAATTTAGTGGAGAGTAGCATGCCCTGACTGTACTTCTCAAAATATCTAATAAGAGCCCTCTCGTCAATTCAGAGCTTTTCTGGACAAAATATCCGTCAACTGGCTGACATATCTGTCTAAGAAATCTCCATAAAAAGAAAAAAAAGGATTTGTAAATCTCTACTCTGCCGCATGCATCCTGACAAAAAAAAAGGAAACTGTAGCTGAGAAAAACAACAAGACAACACGTGCTATGGTTCATGGTTATCTACTCCAAACCAAGATAAGAAATATTTTATTTACTTTACTCTGTAATCTCTATGGGTTGAATTTGAAACCTGCGTGCTCCATGTTATCTCGTTATTTATTGAAGAGTTAAATTAGTTTTATCCATGTTATCTCCTTATTTATTGAAAAATTAAATTAATTTTATAAAAACTAAAATCTTTCAAGCTGCATGCTTCATGGTATCTTGTCGTTATTATTTTTTATTTAAAAAGTTAAACGAATGTTATAAAATAAAATTATATTTTAATTGATCTCACTTTCCAAACTTTTCAGAGACATCGACAGTATTGGCGGCCGTGGCCGGTCATTACAGCAATTTACAGGTGAGCCACTATGGTCTTGTCTTCTTCTTTGACTTTACGCAAAACAAGGTGCATGCATGTGGTAGCTTGTATCTACCCGCCTACCTATCGACCCACTTCCTCCTATTCAAGTCTTTACATCTGCAGGTCTCGCTGCGGTGGTCGTTCTGGATCTATCGTGTTAGAGAAGCTGTATACCGAAGGAATCTGCTACAGCTCTTTGCAGTACTGCCTCCAGTCATGGAGATGGAGATGAAAAACGTAAGGGCCCACGTCCTGGCTTTGTCATACCCATCAACAGGCCATACGAATCCAATGCTACAGTTCTCCAAGAACATCGCCTCCAGAGGATTGCTTGTCACCTTCGTTACTTTCAGCTACAATCATGACAGAATCATCAAAGCCAAGGAGTCCCTGCAACGGCTTAAGCTACCCATACAGTTCGAGTGCATTCCAGACAACCTTCCTCAAGACCTTACCCTCGACTCAAACATCAGCAACGTTGTTTTCAATCATCTCAACAACTTCGAAGGCTCGGCATTGGAGCAACTGATCGAGCGACTGAATGCCAGAGGGAACGCTCCTCCCGTGTGCTGTATTGTTTATAATCCATTTCTTCCATGGGGTCAAAAAGTTGCCAAAAAGATGAATATTCCTAATGCTATGTTCTGGACGCAGTGCACTGCAGTTTTCTCCATCTATCATCACTTCTACAATGGTTAAACAGTCTTACTCTCTGTTTATGTTCTGTCTTTCTATACTTATTAGTAATTTACTGTCTTTCTGTACTTATTATAGAATGGTCTTACTCTCTGTTATGTTCTCTGTATTTTTGTCTTTTTATACTTAATTTAATGATAAGAACTTGTTACATCCATAATAATAATTTAAAGGCCATTCAAATAAACCTCATCCTATAAATGTTCCAGTTTCCTAGAACCTACTATAATCTTAAACTCAGAATCCCCTACCAATCAACCAATCAAATAAACCTCATCCTATAGATGTTCCAGTTTTCTAGAACCTACTATACTCTTAAACTCAGAATCCCCAACCAACATAGCTACTCCTCTGAGCCTTTAATTTACAGTACTACTGGTTAATGCTTTTCTTGTTATATGTTTCACAAGCTATTTATGATGTCTCACAGGGGAAGCGTGGGATTCAAGCCAAGCGCCAGAGAACGTGAGCGTTACCGTTCCCAGCCTTCCTGAGCTGAAAATGGGGGATTTACCTGCAGCATTCACAAGCACAGTACACAGACTGCAGAATTATCTCAAACAAATGGACGGCCTCAGCAATCTGTCATGGGTGCTTGCGAATACGTTTTATGAACTGGAGGCCGAGACGATCGATTATCTGAGATCAAAGGGAGTCCCATTTCGGAGCATAGGCCCTTGTATACCCTCGGCTTTTCTGGACGGACACAATCCCTACGATGCACAAATCGGCGCAGATCCTTGGAAAGCAGCGGGCAGCGTGCAAGAGTGGCTGGACAAGAAACCTCCGTCGTCCGTGGTATACATTTCCTTCGGCAGCATAACTGTCATGACCCCAAAACAAATCCATGAGCTAGCACTGGGGATTCAGTCCAGTCGTCAGAATTTCTTGTGGGTCATCCGGCCGCCTCCTGGGCACGACGACGTTAGAGAATTATTTCCGGAAGGCTTCGTGGAGGAAACCGAAGGGCGTGGGCTGGTGGTGAACTGGTGTGTCCAGTTGGAGGTGTTGTCTCATCCGTCTGTGGCTGCTTTTATGAGCCACTGCGGATGGAACTCGACGCTGGAGTCCCTGAGCTTGGGGGTTCCGGTGCTGACCTTGGGCGTCTGGACTGATCAGACCACCAATTCGAAACTCCTGGCCGATGTGTGGAAGGCCGGAGTGAGAATGATAAAGGAATTAGAAGATGGTACCGTGAGAAGGGAAGAGATTGAGAGATGTATGAGATTGGCTGTTGACAAGACGAGTGAAGCGGGAGAAGAAGTGAGGAAGAATGCTCTCAAATGGAAAGAATTGGCGAAAACTAGCATGCGTGAAGGCGGGTCTTCTCATATAAATTTGAACGAATTTGTTGAAGAGGTCGTTGCCAAAGCTAAAAAGTCCTCTTCGTCTTCTGCGCACTAGATAGGCAGTCTGTTCCGATTCGAAACCTGTTGTTGTAGATTACATTCTGAATCGTAAGCTCCTGCACATGGGAATCAGTCGAATCAGTAGGACATTAGTTTCGTTGACTCAAGTTACATTTAGAAGTGAAGTTAAAGTAATCAAGTTGATAGGTGTTTTTAATTGAGATTTGGGATGTATTACATCTTATTATTATTATTTTATGAAGATTTGGGGTGAATACATTTTATGTTTTTTGTTTTTAAATTTATGGACTAAGATTAGACAAGTGTAGGTAGTTGAGATTGATTTTATGGCAGTGATTCTAAACATAAAAATAATTGGTAGCTGATGAATGGATAACTGTGAGCAATTCATGGATAAACAACACTTCATCGCAAATAACTAGAAGAATGTCAAATATAAAAAATAACTGATAATTGATAAATAGATAATACAAAGAATGTCCGTCATAACATGTAGCTAAACATAGATAACTCAGAGTTAAACCTATTAAATTAGAAAAATGTAAAGAATACAAACAAAAAAATCCCAAGCCTTATTCTATTGCTATATCCAACTAGTCATTTAATCTTATTAATGTTTTAAAGCAATTCCATCTGCATAGTCATTCACTTTCACTTTGCTGATCAAGTACAAACATTTTGAACACTAAAATAGTGAAATTATAAATATAGTTCTCACATGTCCCACGGTCCATTCCGGTGGCAAGGGGATCCTGGATTGCAATAACAGAGTATTAAAATCATAATTATAAATATTTTAAGATAAAATTGTTAAAAAATGTTTAAAATTATTAGATATAATCTTTGTCTTTTCCATAAATATTTTCACTTTATTTTTCAATTTGCCATCACCCATTTTTTATCTTTTCGCTATCACCATCACCTCTTTTGTCCTTAGCTTGCCACTCTCTCTCTGCTTCCCCTATAATTTTTCAATTTGCCATCACCCATTTTTTATCTTTTCGCTATCACCATCACCTCTTTTGTCCTTAGCCTGCCATCACTCTATGATACTCCTTTAGTTTTCCTCTTTTGCCCTCTTTCACTACCACGATCACAACCTCCCTTTTTTAATCTTGGACACGTCATAACTTCTAGCTTGTCATCACTCCATTTAATCATAATTTCTAGCTTGCCATCACTTCATTTAATGGAGTGTTGGAATTTTAATTTTGATATACCTTTTTTTTAGACATGTCATAATTTCTAGCTGGCCATCACTCTATTTAATGGAGGGTTGGAATTTTAATTTTGATGTATATATAAGAAAATTTAAATTTATTTATATTCATATTTTTATAAAAAAATTCAAATTTTTTATATTTATATTTGTTAATTTTAATGATATGTAATTAATTTGTAGGCATTTTTTTTGCTCATGAAGTTGAATAAATCTTAATCATCCATCATTCCGTCTTCGATTTCAGTTTATGTTAATACCATGTCACAAAGTTGTGAGTCTTTTTGTCACCAGTCGGCTACTTCCTTGCCACATGTCCCAATTTTATTTGATTTGATTCTTATTCTCTAGGAGTGATCAGGTGAGCTATAAATTTGCAATAGTTCCAATACAATTGGGAATCTCTATGTTGCATTTTGGATTTTATTCTTATATTTTTAGACATGATTTGTTTTGGGTGTTGAGAAACAATTCATTTATTTGTTAGAGATGGTTTGTCAAAATGCAATGGATATCCATGGGATACATGTGAGATAGATATGGTTTGTCAAAATGCAATGGATGCCCATGGGATAGCTATAATTTGTGTTTAGGAAGTTTTGATAAGAGTTGTCTATGCAATTGATGTCTTCATTTGTTATGATTGAGGATCCTTCATAAGACTTGTTGATTAAACTTTTTTGAGGATTCCAAAGGAGCTAATCATTTTATCAATTTGAAGATTTGTTACAAGTGCAAATTGAATTAGTCTGTGTTGTAGCTAGGCACTTTTAGGTGTAATAGGTTTATAATATGCTCTGAAAGATCAACCAAAGGCATTTTTGGTAAGCGTGCTTTTCAAGATCTGATTTGCTTTCAAGAAAATGAGATTCTTTGCAATTTACTCAAAAAGGTTGAATCGAAATAAGCTTTCAATTCAAATTTTGTACTTGTTTTTTGAACTTTACTCAATGGACAATGTCTAATTTATTTATTTTTGTGATAGGTTGTTTAACAAAAGATTGAGAAAGAAAGGTAAGGAGTTGTAGTTTTTTCACAACTTTCTATGACTTCTTTGTGATATCACATGGATACTCTTCATTTTTTTGAACATGTTTAGAATCTTTTGGCCACTAGATGTTTTGGGTAAAATCCCTTAATAAGGATGGGTAACAATCATCATAGAGTGATGCTCATAAATAGACTTAATTAGTTCCTAAATAAGCGATCAAAATAAAGATTTACAACCAATTATAAATTAAAACAAGGAAATGAGATGCCTACCTATAGTCCAACGTTTGAAGTAGATCCCTTCCTTGAATCTTTAATTTAATGGTGCTCTTGAAAATATGCACAAAGAGGGAACAAAACACAAGAGATGACGGTTGGAAATATAAAAGAATTTGACTGCAAATAAATGTATTGAATGAGGAAGATAAAATAAAAATGAATTTAACACATAAATTGGATGGGAAAAACAATTCTTTATACTAATATGATAGCAATAAACAAGAATGGTTTCACCTACTCCTTTTTTTTTACAAGAACGGTTAAAATTTATTTAGAATCTGGCAAAGGGGCTGCCAGGGCCTTTACAATACAAATTCGAGTAAGCTAATATGAGCTTCATCTCCAGCTTAACACACATATCCTTAGATAACAAAATCCAGTAACTAAATCCAGAATTCTAGAATGTGGATCTGTGACTTCTTCGGTTCGATCCTCTCCTTGCAACACTGCTCCTCTTCCATATCCTACAGGTTCGCGTGACTGGAGGTCATGCGTGGGATTGAATTCAACTGGCTCCTTCTATATTTCTGATGACCTGCCAGTAATCCGTGATCCAAGCTGAGCTGTAGATTTTGACTGAATGGCGCATCTCTGAGCTGTAGATTCTGCTTGTCTGGAAAAATTCGTGTTCCATCAAATGCTGTTAACGTGCCTACATGATGAGACAGGGATAGGGCAGTCTTATCCTTAGGGGAACGAGTGATATGAAGTTTCACCATTGACCATCAACTGGCTCTTACTCAGAAGAGTGCCACGATTAGCCTCAGCATTCGCTAGGCTGTTTAGATTCCTTAGAACGTGATAAACCTTGTAAGTTCTAAAGTGCAACAGAAGGAGAAGGAATTTCCTGTGCGTTTGGGTAAGCTTAATATCCGTTCGCACCTTCTTAGTGTGTAATGCTTTGACAATCAGTCTGGAGTCACCCAAGATAGTAAGCTTCTAGATGTTCAGCTTCCTAGCTTGTTTTAGGCCTTGCCACAGCGCCAGATAGTCAGCATGATTGTTGGAGGCGTATCCTAGGCCCCATGCATAGGACAGATGGAGTTTTCCAGAGGGCTCAAAGATGATGCCTCCTCCTCCAGCTTGACTGGGGTTCCCTTTCGAGGCCCCGTCAAAGAAGAGGCACCATTCATCGAGGGCTAATCTCCACTTAATGAATTCCTGTTCATCCAACCTGATTTCCCAATTTGTCTTTTGAGGAGGTTTGATTGCTTCAATACTTTGCTGGTTCGGATTGAACTCCTTAAGCCAACGCTCTTCTTCAGGAGAGAGGGTAGTCGAATTTCTGATAAAGGGCTTAGTACTTAAGGCTTCTGAAAGCATAGTCCGAGATTTGATAGCCACCTAAGGAGGGAGCCTACCTTCCTCCTTAAAAATTCTGTTGTTCCTCTCTAGCCAGATCTTCCAACACAAAAATTTGGGGATCCACATCCAAATGAGATTGAGGAGATTTTTCTCACTTAGATTGAAGGGAGAAAGGGATTTCCAGCTGCTTATAAGCTCCGTTATTGAATTTGGCAGTCTTACAGAGATAGACCCTAAAATAAGCCTCCAAGCTTCTTTAGTAAAGTCACAGGTAATGAATAGATGCTCGGCAGTTTCTTCAGCCCGGTTACACATAGGGCAGCGGGAGGGTCCTTCCCAGCCTTTCCTCTTTAGGATTTTGCTGGTCAAAATGCTGTTGTGAAGCAATGTCCATATGAAAATGTCTACTTTAGGAATTGAAGGGAAGTTCCAGAGAGCTTTCCACGGGCCAGGATTAGTAGGGACCCAAGGTAGCTCCAAAATAGCAGAGTAGCCAGCAGCTGTAGTGTATTTCCCCGAGCCTGAACCCCAACCCCACTTATCTTTGGATCTGGTGCTGAAGGGCGACTTCCCTTGAAGGAATTCCAGCAGAGTTGAGGCTTCCTCCTCAAGCTCCCCTGGATAATCTCCTAGATTCCAACTTTTCCAGGATTCTATGTCATCATTGTTCCAGGAGGAGATGTCCCACAGAGTGCTGCAATTTTTAGACTGAAGCCAACCTTTGATGTTTCCCAGATCGGTTGACCCATTGAGTGGCTGATCCCCAAGGATAGAATCCTCCCAGATTCTAATTTTTGCCCCTTTTCCTGAAATCCATGTGAGCTTAGAAGTGAAGTAAGGAAGGGCTCTTTTGCAGAGAGAGAAAATCAGGGATCCTTTCTGCACTTTTGTAGGCTTCTCAAGACATCTCTCCTTGTCTCCTATGAAGTGTTTTTTTCGGATAATTTGCTTGCTCCACGTTCTTTTCCCAGTGATCATGTTCCAGAGAATTTTGCCACCCATTGCTAGGTTTTGGGTGGCCACATCTCTGATTTGGAGGCCCCCCTCCATCTTTGACTTCGTGACCTTGTCCCAGCTCACTAGGTGAAGCTTCTTTTCACAGTTTCGACCACCTTCCCAGAGGAAGCGACACAGTAGTTCATCTATTTTGTTTGTTATGGTTTTGGGGGCTAAAAGAATCAAGCATTGATAGATTGGAAGGCTGGTAAGGACAAAGTTCATTAGAATAACTTTACCTGCTTTGTTGAGCCAATTTCCCCCCCACACATGGATCTTGTTTTTTAGCTTGTCCAGAAGGGGCAACCAATGGACAACTCTAGGGGAGGCTTTGAAAATTGGAATACCTAGGTAGGTAAAAGTGTCCCAAATTGTAATGCCTCCCATCATCAAGAATCCGAGATAGCTCCAGCATTTTGTGAGGAGAGCAATTCCAGCCGTAGATCTTACTTTTATGAAAGTTTATTTCACTTCCAAAGCTGTCTCTGTAGTATTCAAGTTCTGTTTTAAAGTTCCTTGCTATTTTAAGATTGGAAGCTCCCAACAAAAGAGTATCATCAGCGAACTGGGTGTGGTTTACCTCCTTGACCTTTGGGACAATTCTGATGCCTGATAGAGACCTGTTTTGGAGACACTATTCAATTGGAATCTTAGAACGGAGGCTTGAATGACATAGAGCACAGGGAGAGAGGACAACCTTGCCTCAAACCTCTTGAGGCCTGGAAAAAGTTGGCAGGATGACCATTAACCAAAAGGGCAATCCAAGGGGCTGATATGCAAGCTTTGACCCACTCTATGAATTTCTGATTGAACCCAAAGTTTCTCATGGTTGCAAGAAGGAAATCATGCTTGACTCTGTCAAAAGCATTAGCCAGGTCCAGCTTTACCACCATACCCTTCTGTTTTTTCTTGCAACTGGTATGAATGGCTTCTTGGACTAAGATAATGTTGTCCATAATCTGTCTTCCTCTCACAAACCCACCTTGATTTTCTGGAATTAACTTAGGCAGGATTCTTTTGAGTCTGTTGGCCATTATTTTGGTAATGATTTTGTATCCCGTATTGCATAGGGATATAGGCCTGAATCTATTAAAGTTCCTAGCCTCTTTTTCTTTTGGAATGAGAGTCAAGAACGAAGAATTGGTGTTGCCACCCAACTTCATACAGATCTGAGATTTCTTGATCATTCTATACAAGTCATTTTTTATAATGTCCCAGCAAGACATATAGAACCGGGCTGTAAATCCATCTGGCCCAGGCGCTTTGTCAGGATCCATTTTGAAGAGAGCTTTCTTGATTTCACGAATACTAACAGGGATATTCAGCAACAGGTTGCCATCATCATTGATCAATTTTGGAATTTCTGATAGAGGATAGGAATTCGGGTCCACTTGCTCTAGATCTGGGGCGGAATAGAGGTTTTTGAAAAAGGAATGAGCCACCTCCTTAATTCCATTAAAGTCCTTTATGACTTGGTATTGCACCTGGATTTCATCAATGGAGTTATAAATTTTCCTAGCTTGGGCTTGCTTGTGAAAGAACGAAGTATTTTTGTCTCCAGCTTGAAGCCAAAGCGTCCTTGATTTGACTCTCCAGTAGGTTTCCTCTTCTCTACAAGATTTGTGGTACTTCCTTTGCAGCTTAGCTTCCTGGTTGAGAAGGGCAGGAGTAACTGGGGATTATTCCATGATCAATTGGTGTCGTTCCAAATCCTTCTGGATTCTTTTCCTTTCAGCCAGAGGAGAGCTTAGATTTTTAGCCCATGCTTTCAGATCAACATTAAGTCTTCTGAGCTTTCCTTCCTAGACATAAAAAGGGGATCCATAAACTGGTTCATTCCAGCAATTAGTCACAAGGTTGAGAAAGCCTTCCTGATTTACCCAAATTGGGCTAAACCGGAAGGGGATAGGGCCTAAATTTTCCCCAGGAGAAATGGAGAGAGAAATTGGTTTGTGATCTGAGGTATAATGCAGGAGAATCTTGGAGGTCGCCATAAGTCCAAGGGTAAGGAAAGAGGAATGGATAAGGAAACGGTCTAGGCGGGAAGCTATGTGGCCATCTCCTGTTCTTTTGTTGGACCAGGTGTACTTTCCTCTGTCAGGAATGATATTTTCAAGCTCCCAATCCAGAATCAAGTCTTCCACCCACTCTCTTGCAGGATCCCGGACAATTGATCCCCCTTTTTTTTTGGCCAGAGCAAGGGTTACATTTAAATCTCCACCCACTACTAAATTTTCAGGATTATGATGGTTGAGAAACAATTTTAAGGAATCCCAACACTCTTTTTTCTCAAGAAATGAAACCGAAACATACATATTGAAAAGGCTTACTAGATGACTGGATTCTTTATGGAGCAGCTTGGTGAATAACCAGTGAGTGGTTCCTTCTTCTTCTACTAGATTGAGCTTTGCGGAGTCCCAAAATGTTGCTAAACCCCTCGAAGCTCCTCTTGCACTCACAGCCCTACCCGCGCCTTTCTTCCAGAACGAGTTACTTGCTCGGAGGAGAGCATCCTCCTCCAATTTCGTCTCCTGGATTAGGAGGACTTCAGGCCTCATTACTCTTACTAGATCCCTTATAGCTTCTTCTTTTAGATTGCTTCCTAGTCCTCTGCAGTTCCAGGAGACGTATTGCATTATTTACCTGGATGGGGGGGATGGCCCCCTTTCGGGGTCTTTCCTAGCTTCATCCCCGATCTGGTATTCATAATTTCTGGAATTGTGTACTGTGAGCCTTGGACCACATCCTTATAGGACTGCTATTCCCTTCTCTTCTTCTCAGTCTTTCATCCATGCTTTGGCTGGTCTGGGGTACTTGACGCACTGCTTGTTTCAGTATCTCCTTCCTCAGAGGATTCAACTCCTGTTTTCGAACCCAAGCTAATGTGTTCCTTTAATGGACTAAAGGAAATAGTTTTAGGTATTAGATCGGTTGAGGCTTGTGGTGCCCGAGCTTCTTCAACTTTTGGAATGTTTGTGGGGGTTTGGACTGCATTAGAAGCTTCCTGGGGAATAGGCTTGGGGCTGCTTTCCTTTGGGGCTTCTTGGGTCGTTTTCTCCTTGCTTTTGGCATTGTTAAAGGTTTTCCATTTCTTTACTTTCTGCCATCCTTCAGCATCTTCTTTCCCAGTGGCCATTTTGGGACAGTGTCTTTGGAAGTGGCCATTCTCTTGGCAATTCCTGCACTTGAAGGGCAGATGCTTGTAGTCCAACTTCTGGTAATGAGTCCAAGGTCCAACGGTTAGTTTTACTACCTCAGGAAGGCCAGCTTCAAGATCAAATTCAACACAAATTCTGTCACAGGTGTATTGTCCCTCATTATCGGCTTTGTCAATGAAACATCCGACTCCATTCCCTATTCTTTGCAGAGATTCAAAATCCCAGCAATGCACAGGAAGATTAGGAAGCCTGACCCACACCGACACTTCTTTGGGGAGATCGACCGAGGGGTCAAAATTTGGTGTCCATTTGTTCAGGTATAATCCCTGTGTCCCCATGAAGTAGGGGCAATTTCTAAATATTAAGTCTCGATCTTCTTCTGAAATGAATTCAAACACAAAGAATCCTCTCCCAACAGGGTAACAAGTTACTCCATGTTTCAGGTTGGGCTTCCAATTTCTTTGTATCCAGTCATCTGTAGACATGGTGGAGGGCCATAAGCCCATAAACTGACCCACGAGGCCTCGCTTAGCCAACACCAAAGCTATCTTCATTGGTTTTTCTTCAGGTAGGGCGATTTCAGGGATTTCCTCCAGCTTCTTGATGAATTTTGGAATCTCCAGAGGGGAGGTCTTCTTACCTCTGCAAATGAGGAGCCTCCAGAAGGCATCCTCATCCGACCTCGAAGGGGGGGGTGGGGGGGGGGGGGGACCTCCCCTTCCCCAGGTGCCACCATGACCACTCTCACTCCAAGCAGCAGCTCTCCAACCCTAACACGCGCGCTCAGTCGACCGGTCTCAGGTGTGTTCTTGACTGTAGTATCGCCCAACCAGGTTTCACCTGCTCTTCACTATGGCATTGTTCTGAAATTTGAGTCTAATTTCCTCCACCCAGACCACACACATGCAATTCATTTCCTTGCTCCACTCAAGGAAAGCCCAAGAAAATAGAATGACGACTTTCTGACTAGATCAAAGGTAAAGACTGCTAGAAATGTGGTTTTTTAGGAAAGGAAAAAATTATTATAGACTCGAGATACAGGTTTTGGATTCTATGCATAAAATGTGAGCATAAGGATGCTATAGGTATTCTTTCCTAGTTCTCAACTTCTCTTCAACCTCTTTTGCACTTTTGGGGAGGCTCTTAAGGAAGTTAGGATAGTTATTCACCAAAAAAAAGGAGGTTATACTCCATGAACTATATTTCATTTTTTTTGAGAAAATATAATTTTTTTACCTCAAAATAGGGTCATACATAGGCTATACTATCCATATGCTATACATCACAAAGGCACGCACGAGCATAAAAATGGGGATTTTTAAATTTTTTCATTGAGAAAGGATATCATAAATGATCCACAAAAATAAAAAGGGTTTGCAAAAGGGGAAGATCATAGAAAAAGGCCAGTGTAAGCATATTTGCAGATGACGTGGAAAAATAGGTTAGAAGAGATCCCACGTAATGTGAGAGGTTAGAAAGACAACTGATGGCCAAAATACATTAGGAATGTTCAGAAGTAAAATGGAAGGCAGACCTAGGAGAAGTCATCAAACACCAGCCATAGGTAGTAACCTACAATAAAAATTCCGAACTCTCTCTTCTTGAGGTGGGAAAACCCATGCTCAATAGTAACAATAAGCATGTAGGCCAAATCAAGTACACTACAGATCCATGAGATAAATATAAACAATGATCATGGCCACAAAAATGAATACATTGTGGATCCATGTTAAAAAGAGAACATAGCCACAAAAAGATACACATTGGATCTATTTCTCATAATCAAGTGAAGATGCCTATAAACAAGTATTGAAAAAATTGATATTCATGAGTATTAGTGCCATAAAATGAGTAAATGATAATCCATCACATCTCAAGTCATAGAAAAAATATGTGATGCTATAATTTACCTGAGGTCTTAAAACCAAACCATGACGGGTATGAGTTTAACCATATGAATAAATTCCTTGAAGTCAAACATAGTGTCAGCATCGTTTTGGTCAAGAGGTAAGAAGAAATGCTTAAGAGGAGATAAGGTGCTTCAAATTTTGAATTTGATAATGTGACCATGGGTGATAGAAAGGGTGCTAAAGTGGAGATCAATAATTTTATTCTTTCAATAGACCATAAGCTAGAGCTTAAAAGTGGCTAAAGAATAAAAAGGAGTGCTTATGGTATATTATGCAAAGTTATATGGTTAAAATTTGGTAAGTGGATAGATCGATGATAGATGTTGGATCCACTGGGAAAACTTGCTCAGGAAACAAAGAAGTACAAAATTGGTGAAATGATCGGTGGAAAGGGTTAATGATTGGGCTTGATCGATGGTGAAGATAAAAAGGTAAAGGAGATCGAGATGGATAGGGAGTCCTTTGGGAAAAGATGTACATCAGGAGAAATGGTAAGTGAGTGGCAAAAAGTGAAATGAAAGAGGTTAAAGGGTGGATACAATCGGCAGATCAGGATGAAGGGATAATTACATCTACGGTGGAGATCAATTCCATGCCCGCAACATGCACGAGAGGTGGATACAGCTCTCCCTAGTGGAATTTTTATCACCTTCCATGTGGAAGGCAGAGGATCATTCCGCTGGATGGAAGGTGGTAGGAGAAAACCGCTCCTCTCAATCCCGAAAATGCCAATGTAGAAATTTATAAAAGGAAAAAGGAACGTGTTTTTGGGTTATTTGTTTTTTTGTGCATTGAGGAGAGTGTGTCCGCGCACTGTGGAAGCCAAGTCAGCCAACAAGTTTTACATCCACCATTAGCCAGGTACGCCATGTAACTAAACTTCCCAAATTATTTTAAAATGGAATGCGGAGGGCAAATTGAAATAGAGGTCCATGAGTTTGGGAAATTAGAAGAAATATTTGAAGATAGAGATGGCGATATTTTTTACATTGTACTATCTTTAGGTCTAGTTCATGAATTAAATAGTAAATTTCAAACCCTTAAAGGCTAAGGAGTCAATCTGCACAGTGTTTACCAGTCTCATTTCTACCATTTATTCCCAGACCAAACCCTAAACTTCCCAGTCTTTTTGGCCTGTTGTGCGTCGTATTATTCCTCATATGAAAGGGTTGTAATGGACTCTACTAGGTCTAGGATACTTTTCCCTATTAATTCCCTTGTTATCAGAGATTCACTAAGTCCCCCTATCGTTTACCATAAGCCAGCTTGATTTTGTTGAAGAAAACTTGATGGAACAATTCAGACATGCCGCAGTTGAGGAGAAACAAATATTTTTCTCTAAAACTTTGAAAATCATGTGTCCATTGAAGATGAACCCTTTCCTCTTAATATTAGTTTGTTTAATGAAGAGTCACAATTATTTATTTCTCTACTGAGTCATTTTTTAGGGCTGAACACAGATAGGTTTGTCCCAAATTTATTATTGAGTATGTTGTTTAAAATGAACATGTGTCGGCCTAAGTCATAGTCAAGTCTGTTTCCCTATCTTAAATTTGATGAATTCCTAGCTGAGAATATTCATTCTCAGCTGGTGAATTTCCACATAGCGACACACTTCAGGTTTCAATCCTACTTGGTAAGGATGTTCTTCTCTTCAATGAAGAAAACTTGCAATTTCTAGAAGTATTGTTTACTTTAGAAAATCTAGAATAATACTTTCAACTACATGAACCTTATAATGGAATAAATATACACAATGATATTTCAGAGTAATATGCCTAGAGTTTTTCCAAAGATGGAGGAAATATTGCAGTTTGGTCCAAACAGAAAGGTTGGAGATTGGTTTCTACTAAAATAATAGACAATTATCAGAGTATATGGTTCTACTCATGAACCGTATATTCTTCCAACATTCCTAACACCCAGGATATTTTCTCTATAGTTCATCAGGAATAATTTGACTGTGGAGAATGAACATTTCATAAATTTCAGAAAGGCTTCTAAAATTAAGTTTCCTCTAGAAGTGGGCCCATTCATCATTAAGGATAATGCTGCTCTCCCTGTGATTGAAGGTCCTTTACAAGATATGAATTTTATGAAGTCTACTAAGGTTAACTATGATACACATCATATCATCTCTCAAAGGAGGAAACTAAAAAAAGAATAAAGCATTTAAGCATCAGGAAGTACATGGATTAGTTGAAAGAGATAATTTGTTGGATTATCAGTGAGGTGTTGAGAATACAGAGAATATAACAGGTAAAATAACAGTGCCAAGTGAAAACAATTGCAATGACAGTGCCAACTCAAAGTAAAATAGAAATAACAGGTAAAAGAATCCATTCAGAAGCTATGGAGGTTGAAGAAGAACACTGAGTTAGAAAAAGAATTGGTTGAAGTAGGAAGTAAGAAAATGAAGGGAAAAGTCGAAGGCCTTGCATTTGAAGTTCGAGAGTAAAATTTTTCAGAAGCACATAAGGGATCAAGTGATAAGTTTAAGTCCATGAATGACTAATATATGCAACATATGGACAAGATAAGATTGTTTCATCTGAAAAAGCATTGAAGCTATACTCTAAAGTGAGGAAAATTTTAGATAAGGAATTTTCATTAGTTACTGTTAAAGATCATGCAAAGAATAATTTGAATCTTGTAGTAGCTACCCAAAATAGAGTTGCGGAAATGAGGCTGAATTTGTAGAAGATACCAGTGCTAGATCAAATTCATCTACATAAATAGACTAGGGAAGTTATCTATACTGACCTCATGAAAGCAACTTTGAAAGTTTCAAAGTTACAAACTACAGTGTCTAGAACAAAAAATCAGTGGAGACAAGAAAAAGTGGAGAATAAATTTCATCAACAATAGATCAAAAAGCTTCAAGGTGACCCATTAGCCATGGATAATGAATTGGACAAAGGACAATCAACTAAGAAAATTCTATCTAAAAAAAGAACACTATCCAGCTCTTGAGGAAAAAATTAAAGATTCCAGCAACTCAACTAATTGAGGCTATTGAATTAACAAAATTAGAGAAGGAAAAATAATCATTATCTCAGGATCTAAATGATTATAAGGCAAATTTGTTGAAGCTTATTGGAGAGAAAATTCAATGGGAAAAGGAAAAATGTTTCCTTACTACAAATATAGATGTTCTAAATGAAAACCAATTGGCTTTAGAAAAATAAAGAGAAGATAGGACCAAAAGGGAATCAGTACAAAAAAAGAAATGGAGTACAGAAACAAACACTGAGGCCATTGTTCAGGTTATGTCACAGATTAGCTTGAGAGACAAAGAGATAATGAACTTGAAAGATCAAAATTAGAACTTGGCTGAGATATTTAAAAAGAAGGAAGAAGAGAGGAAACTCTTTGAAGATAAAAATAAGGAGTCGTTGGATAGAAATGATAAATTGGCCAAATAATTGAGAGGTTAGCTGCCAGTACAAGGATCTAGACATCTCTTTTGGGACATGATTATTGCTGAAGCAACCAAAATAAGATCCTATTTGAATTTTATTAAGGATAAGTAAATGGTGATTAATGCAGTAAGACAGAGTTGCCTAGTTGTAAAAGAGGCTTTAGATAGAAAACCAACAGATACAACTAGAAACACAATAAATTTCCTCAACACTTTGTCTGAAGAGGAACTGAGAACAATGGGAATAAAGGATAGAATTGCAATGATCACCTGGGCAGGAAAGTTGTGGGAAAGCATCAACATATTGAGACAGTACAAGCAAAGGAAGATATGATGTTGCATCAAGTGAAATCTTTCACGGGATTATTTTTTGAATTATTTTAGAAGGGCTTTCCTCCTTTTTGGGATGAAGATGGAAAGTTAATTTCTTAGTCACAGTATCAAGCCCTATTGGTTAGACCCATGCTAAATAAGAAAACATTTGAGGACATTACTCAGTCCTTATTTGGAAAGGTCATAATTGACAAGTTGGAAGTGGATTTTGAGTTGGTAAATTCATTCAAAGAAATTAATGCTCATTTACCACCTATTTCATACATAGATCATGTAGAGTTGAGAGTATTGGAAAAGGAAATGGAAAGCCTGGAATTTCCATCTAGAGATCAATGGAAGACCATAGAAAAATTTGGAAAAATGAAATACAAATTGCATCAATGAAGAATTTCAATTTAAGGCCTGGGCTACAAGGATAACAAGGATTATTTTATTTAAAGTTAAATATTTTTTAAGTATTTACGGATATTAGTTTGTTAAGTTATGGGACAGATGTAATCAAGTAGTTACAAATGCCTATTTTCAGAATGTAGGTAGTTATTAGCTAAAGGAGCAAATATTGATGTATAAAAACATGATTTTGTAACATAATGAGGGTTGGAACCTGTGAGAAAAATTGATATTTGTAAGTGATCTTTTCAATATTAATAAAAAATTGCAGAGCCAAGTAAGTTTTTATTCCATAACTTCTCATGTTGTTCTTTTTATAGTATGTACTATCTTTTCTTTATGTGAATGTGTTTCCTGTTATCCCTTTCCATTATGTTATCTTTCATTCTTGGATAAGTGTATATTGAATCATAATTCATAATTTTATGCTCTGGTTCTTTTATTTCAAGTATTCACAAACCATTTCCCTCTAAATTTAATATTGGATTCATCTTTTTGATGCCCATGTTAATGGCCTTTTCATTTTTCCTCTTCACCACAAGACAATCAACAAATTGACTATAAAAGACTAACTTTCCTGTTTCTGTAAAGAATTCCATTGCAAAGCACTGCCATTGATTATAACTCATGTTTGACACCATGCCCAATGATATCCTCTTTTTTCAACGATCACAAATTTTAAAATTGTTTCTTTAAAAGATATATCTGGCCTTTGTGTATATTTATTGAGAGATCCCTCTCTGGTAGGAAAGAATCCAACTTTCCTCCTGAAGGTTGGTTCACAGGGTTACCTTTGAAGTAGCCTTCCAAAACCCGAGGATACAAATGTGAGTGCTAACATTTTGGCATCGTTGCTAGGGAACTAGAGTTCAACTTTACCTAGGGAAGAATGACTGTGTGTGTTCAAGAAAGTAGAATTTATGTGGGAAAATAGGAGTTCTTGCATTTGAAGTTGGTTGTAATTTTCCCCGATGACTTCATGTTTATATTCAAGAAAGTGGTTTCAAAGAAAACATCATGGATTTCAGAAGAGTGCATACAATAGGTAATCATGTTTCTGAACCTTTTTACAGTGTGGAAGATCCATAAAGTTTACTTAGGAGAAGTAAAGGAAAAGAAAAAGAAAGAACTTCTCACTTTGTGTAAGTTTTAAACCTATGCGGAGAAGCAAAGCATACAGATTCTTTTAAGCAAAATAGAGATCACAACACATCATTCACACATAAACACAGAGATTTACCCTGGAAACCCTTAACCAGGATAAACCAGAAAACCTTGGAACCACACCTCCTATATTCTCTTCCTTTTATTTTGAATCCTCACAATACAAAATATAGGTATTCCGCAGCATCCAAATACCCTAATCCGTTAACCCGGATTAGAAAAAGTATCCATTCCCTTAATCGATATTAAGTTACATATTTTTAGACAAATTCTAAAAATAGCCACAAACATCTATAAATAGCCATAAAATCTATAGATCACCGAGCTGCAGCACTGACATGCTCACCTCCCCTCTATATGCACATGCAAAGAATATAACATATACCCAACATTCTCCCACTTGTTGTTTCCTTTCCATAGCAATGAGTCATGTACTCATAAATGCACAGGTTCAGGGCATCAATTCCCATATATTCTCTACACCAAGAGAACTTCTTTGTAATATCAGACTTTGTTAACGAGTCTGCAACATTTTTCACCGTGTCAACCTTCTCTAGCAGCACCTTCTTGTCTTCAACCATATCTCTCACAAAGTGATATTGCACATAAATATGCTTTGTCTTAGCATGATAAGCAGGGTTCTTTGCTAGGAAGATTGCACTTTGGCTATCACAATATAACCTTACAACTTTCTATACAAACCCAATACCTGAACACAATATTTGCAACCACACAACTTATTTGCTTGCATGAGTGGATGCCATGTATTCAACTTCTGTAGCTGAGAGTGCAAATACAACTTGTCTCTTGCTCATCCAACTGATAGCTCCTCCAAATAGGTTAAACACATACCCACTTGTAGATATTCTATGATCAAGGTCTCCAGCCCAGTCTGCATCAACAAATCCATGTACATTTACTACTCTGTCTAGTCCACCTCTTCCGTGGTAGCAGATTGCATAATTTGTGGTGCCACACAAATATCTGAAGACCCTCTTTACAACTGTCCAATGCTCCTTTCCTGCTTTTGACATATATCTACTCAAAACTCCCACTGCATGAGCAATGTATGGTCTTGTACAGACCATTGCATGCATCAAACTACCAACTACACTGGCATATGGAACCTGTGACGTGTCTTCTTCTTCTTCCCGTTTCTTGGGACACTGCTCTACAGATAAATTTACACCTACAGGAATAGGAACCTTGACCGGCTTACTTTCCTACATGTTAAATCTCTGTAGTACCGTCTCAACATATTTTCTTTGATTTAAACTGATCATTTTGCTTGCACGATCTCTTCTTATCTCCATTCCCAGAATGAATTTTGCAGCATTGAGATATTTCATATCAAACTTGGAGGACAGTTGAGAATTCACCTCCTTTATAACATCTTTGTTGTTTCCAATCAACAACATGTCATCAACATACAGAACTATGTTAATGAAGTGATCACCAACCTGTTTGGAATATACACAGTGATCAACTTTACTTCTCACAAACCCCAATCCAAGTATGTATGTGTCAAAATTTTGGTACCACATCCTCGGAGATTGCTTTAGACCATAAAGGGACTTATTTAGTTTACATATCAACTCATTCTTTCCCTTTACTATGAACCATTCTAGTTGTTTCATGTATATTTCTTCTTCTAGATCCCCATGTAAGAACGTTGTCTTCACATCCATCTGCTCTACTTCAAGATCAAAAGAAGCAACAATAGAAAGAAGAAATATAACATAAGTTAATTTTTCAACTGGAGAAAATATTTCACCAAAATAAATCCCCTCTACCTGAGAATATCCCTTTGCTACCAAGCAGGCTTTATACTTATCCACTTTACCTTTTGCATTCAACTTCTTTTTAAATAGCCATTTGCTCCCAACGTCTTTTCTCCCAGCTGGTAACTGGACTAGATTCCAAGCTTCATTTTTGTCCAAGGAATCCATTTCTTCATCCATGGCCTTTTTCCAAAGATCACTATTTTTTGAATTAACAACTTCCTTCAAATTTCTAGGATCATCATCAGTAATTGACATAGAAAAATGAGAGCAAAAATCAGGAGGGGAATACCTTTCTAGTTGCCTTATTTCTTGAGATGATATCCTCAAAAATAGAGTATGAGGTTCTTCTTCTTCTAATTGCGCTTCTTCTATTGAGTTAGATTCTTCACCTTCTAACTTAAACTCTATTTTATCTGGTTCCTTTTCCATTGGATTCACTTCCTGTCTAGGGACTTCTTTGACCTCTCGAAACACAACATCTCGACTGAAAACAGTCTTCTTAGTTATGGGATTCCAAAGGTTATACCCTTTCATACCATTATAGCCAATGAAGATACACTTCTCGGCTTTGTTATCCAACTTGCTCCTTTTCTCCTTTGGAACATGTACATAAGCATCACAACCAACAACTTCCAGATGCTTAATAGAGGGTTTCTTACCAGTCCATATCTATTGTGGAGTTTTATCAATCAATGCTGATGTGGGTGATTGTTTTACCAAGTAACATGCTGTCTCCACTGCTTTTGCCCAGAATTATTGTCCTATCCCACTGCTATCCCAGCACTGCTTAGCAGGCTCCTTGCCTTTTCCATCAACGTCCTATTCATCCTCTTAGCAACTCCATTCTATTGAGGTTATGTATGGAGTAGTCTTTTGCCTTTCTATACCACACTTCTTACAAAAGTACTCGAATTCATTCCCACATAACTCTCCACCATTATCTATCCTCAACACCTTTATTTTCTTTTCTGACTGATTTTCCAAAAGAGCCTTAAATTCTTTAAACTTGGCAAATACTTCAGATTTCTTTCGAAGGAAATAAATCCATATGTTCCTTGAGAAATCATCTATAAATGAAACATAATACATAGATTTTCCTAATGATGGAACATGAACAAGTCCAAACACATCACTATGTATTAATTCTAGAATTCCCTTTGCTCTTGTAGCACCAGATGCAAATCTTACTTGATTTTGTTTTCCATATATGCAATGTTCACATAAATCAAAATCCAAAGAGCAATCAGTCATACCTTCAACCATACCTTTACCTTGTAATGATCGAAGTCCCTTTTATCTGATATGCCCCAATATTTGATGCCATAGCATTGTCTTTCCTCCTGATGTAGTCAGGGTTTTGTCATCTTTACCTCCTTCCTCCAGCACAACAGAATTGTTACATTCATCAATGATGGTTTTTCCCAATAGTTTGTACAGATTTACATACCGAACTCCCCTCATCAATACCATTGATCCTCAAACCATTTTTCAACCACCATCTCCACACACAATATTTACACCTGCAACATCCATATTTATGGAAGATATCAAGTTTCTTGCTAGATTTGGAATGTGTAGCACTCCAAGTAGAGTTCTAATCCTTCCATCCTTCAGTTTTAGCTTGAATCTACCACGTCGAATGATGCTCGATGGTGAATCATCTCCTAAGTACACATATCCTCCATTGTACTTTTCATATTCACAGAACCATTCCCTATGAGGGGTCATATGACATGATGCACCTGAGTCAATCAGCCATATATCATGTTTTGAAGGATTACCCATGGAAGCTAGGTACACATCCCCTCCTTCTTCTGAGGAGTTCTTTGCCTCTATGGAAGGGGTATCCTCATATCCCTTTTCTTTCTGAACATTCTTAGATCTGTAATCCTTTTTATAGTGCCCAGCTTTACCGCATTTCCAACACTTCCTTATTCCTTTTCCTAGGGATTTAGATATACCCTTAGATTTAGATCTCCCCCTGGATCCTTTATTTTTGTTTCTCTCCTGGGGGTGACCTCTCACAGACAAGGCATCCATGATATGATTATCCATGGTTTTCCACCTCATCTCTTCTGATAGTAGGGATGATACAATTTCATCAAATTTTAAGGTCGCCTGGCTAGCACTACCTATTGCAACAATTAGGTTGTCCCAGGAATCTGACAAAGAACACAATAGTGTAATACATTTATCTTCTTCAGCCATTTTAATACCAATAGAGGTTATCTGACTTACTAGAGTATTGTAGACATTCAAATGCTCTGTTACAGTGTCATTCTCATCCATTCTAAAGTGAAACAACTTCTTTTGCAGAAACAACTTGTTCATAAGGGATTTTGATTGATACAAACTCCCTATTTTTGCACATATCTTTACCGCACTAGCTTCACTAGATACATTAAAAAACATAGAGTCTAATAAGCACAATCATATTGTACTCCTCGCCCTTCTTTCTAATTTATCCCAATCATCTTGTGACATTGCAATTGGTTTCGTATCCGGATCCACAACAATCCATTGTTCTCGATCTTCTAGAATATCCTCCATTTTCAGCTTCCATAGCTCAAAATTCTGGCCGTTAAATTTCTCGATCTCAATTCTTGAGGTGCTCTCCATTCTCTTTCAATGCACAAATCAACACTGCAAAGCTCCCACTAAACCCAGGTTTATCACAGACCCGAGATCTATCAACCACGTCGAACCCTTAGCAGCAAAGGCGTCCCCCTGATGCCAAAATTGAGCTCTGATACCACATGTAAGTTTTAAACCTATGCAAAGAAGCAAAGCATACATATTATTTTAAGCAAAATATAGATCACAACACATCATTCACAAATAAACACAGAGATTTACCCTGGATACCCTTAACCGGGAAAAACCAGAAAACCTTGGAGCCACACCTCCTATATTCTCTTCCTTTCATTATGAATCCTCACAATGCAAAATATAGGTATTCCGCAACATCCAAATACCCTAATCCATTAACCAGGATTAGAAAAAGACTCCAATCCCTTAACTAGGATTAAGATCATTTTCCCTATCTCAAGAAGCGTTTCTGAGTTTTCAAGATTTTGATTTAGACATAAAATTGGAACAATATATTTTGAAATCCAAGTCTGAATTTAACTTAAAGAAGGATACAATTGATCACAATAGGTTTGAATCATATCTCCTAGATTCTCTTTGGCCTAACCTTCAAAGGACTGTAAAAATTGTTATGGGGAGAAACTTCCTATGGCTTGGGGTGTACCACAACAGACTGAATGACACCAGAAATCAATCCTTTCCAATATGCAAGAGAAATAAAGAAATATAACACTAAGGGACATGAATTGTACCTTGTTCTGGACAATTGATGTAGATCCCCATTGAACTTTTCCAATCATGCTTGTATTCCCAATTTTCTCCAAACAACAACAAACACGAAAATCATGCTATATATTCAAGTGTTAGGCCTACTCTAGCATATATAATCAATCATGTATAAGAAAATAAATACATCCATGGAAATACTATTCATATTGATGTACATGTATTGAATAGGAAATGGATATTTCTATTAATAAAAACATAGATACCATAGTGACAACCTCTGCCGACACTTCTTCAAACCCGAGAAACTGAGTCTTGCACCTAGGCCTCCACCACTTCAATCCTCCATCTCTCAACAAAAATATTACAAAGAAAAGGAAAGCTTGGGAAGAGTAGCACTATGTGCTCCAAAGGGACAAAGGGATGTAGACTCAAGCATAACAAGTGAGACAACAATGGACTATAGTTTCCTTGCTATCAATTTTCTCCTCCTTCAATGTATCCAAGAGGCTCAATGTATAGCACTCCAAAGAGGTAGTGGAGGGTCGAGTCCGAGCATTCTTAAAGAATATGGAAGGCCAAGATATAATATATTAGGACCCCTATGAGCAAAAATACAAAAATATTTGTCTTCATGCACATTTCCCAATGTACATGGGTTTTGGCTCAAAAGATGTGTATGCACACGAGTATGGCTTTAAAAGTCACGTATAGGAATAAGTAGGTGATTTTTGGGGATAAAATTGGAACATCAAAGTATAATATGGGAAAAGATAGAGTTTGCAGGGGCACAAGGGAGGCCATAAATATGTGATCAACTAGGTGTGGTAAAATTAGCTATAACAGATGCCCCCTAATGTGTGAGGTCAAAGGGGTAACATGATGGCCAAAATACATTATAAAAATCCACTCCAGAAGTGGAGTAATGAAGAACTAGGTGGAAGAACCAGCCACTCATCAGTATAATACAATGAAGAATCTCTACATATGACTGCAAATACATAGAGCAGACTCGAATACATAAGAGTACAATGGCCATGAATAGGCATGATATACAATTGTCATGTGTGGTCATCGCCACATACAATATACAATGGATCAAGATATTCATAATGGATGAAGATATATGATATACACTGGAATATGGTCATGAGAGCTAAAATCTCATGAATACTGGCACGATCAAGGAGGTAGCATATGTGAAATGCCACCAATCTCGAAGGTCTTCTATGAAAACCTCTACGAGTACATGTCCTACTATGTGAATAGATGTGTCAAGGTCGAACATAGTAGTCCATCATCTGATTACCGGTCATTGATGTATACTGTTAACAGATGCGAGATCACCCACCGATAATGATAATGGGAATCAAGGTACATAGTGCAATCTAGCAAGTGTGATTAGATGTGTTGAGGTCGAACACTTGAAAGAATCCATTGATCAGGGGACATTGATGTATTCCAAAAAACGTCAATGGCGAGAGAACCTACCTCTAATGACTGTAAGTCTCAAGGCACTCAAATGGAATCTAGAATCCTATTCCAGAATAAATGATCTAAAGTCGATGGAATGGAATCTGCTGGAAGGAGGGCATTAAGGCATCCCCCATCAACCAACATGAGGTACTCAGTAATGCTGGATAATGTGGAAGAACTCAAACAAACAGGATGTGCACAAACCGATAACTGTACTGGGAATGATCGACATGCAAAGTCAAGGTAACTGAATAATGGTCGACTCAGGATTCAATTTCCTTCAAACAAGATCATAAGGTGAATGGTGACTAAAGGTAGGAAACATAGACTCAATATGCAAACTAGGAGATCTCTATGACATAGGAGGCATCAACAGAGGCTCCATGGGGACTGGAAGCATAACCAGTCAGTGGAGATAAACTGATAGTAACGAGCATAACTCCTAAAGTCAAACTAACAGCCCAACCAATGGATGTGATATACGGTGCTCTGTTCAAAGGAGACATGACTTCAAAACTTCCAAAGATAATATCATTTACCGTCTAAATTTTTATGTTTTTTTTTTTTTTGGACTTTTTCAGATGTTGAAAAGCTTGAAAAAGAATAAAAGTGCTTTATAGTGTACAACTAGGAGGAGACGAGTGTCAGGGGAAAGCAAACTAGTTCCAAGCACTGAAACATACCTATGCTCAATGCAAGGAAGCATGTGCAGGACAAGGACACTCAGGGGAAGGTCTCCTCCCAGTAAAGGGTGATCAAGCTGCAAAGGATATGTAAAATTATCTGCTTGGCTAGGATTGAGACAAGCTCGGGCTACATGGATTATAACTTGGATGCAAGGAGCCGAAATAAAGCTCAATAAGGCAAGAAAAACTCATGAAATGCAATTACAACTTGATATATACAAGGAAGTCCTCGAGGAATGGAAAACATAAAGTTCAAGAGGAGTATGAAGCTCTTGCTCAAGGACATGGCAGGACTAAAAAGGGACTCCCCAACCCTTAAGAAGAAATCTCAGCACGGGAACCAAATGCAAAACATGATTTAACTAGGGTTCCCATGTATAGGAAATCTCTACCACTCACGTAATGTCACTTCTAGTACTAGTATGAAGGTTCTGTGACATCACGAAGTGGGTTTGTACCTAAGGTTAATATGAAACCGTCATAAGGCAATGCATAAATGCAATTAGATTTGAAATCCTAACCTATATGCCAATTCGACAATATACCTCTAATAGGCACAAACGAGTCCGGGTCTTGGTCAAATCTCATTCAAATCAGGTCCCTATGTCAAAATTTAGGCCAAACGGTCCAAAAATGTCAATAATGGTCCAAACTATATCAAAGTGGGTAAAAATTTCATTTTTTTTCTATAAAATAGTGAAAAAAATATTTTTTCATACCATTTGGAATTTCATCCCACATAGTGTTTTTGAACCCAAAATTTGAAAAGCTGATTCCAGGAGCTAGGATTCGCGAAATCACAAACCGCTTGGATCAGGTAACTTCTCATGCCCTACTCATCCATTTTAGCACTTTTATTTTGAATTTTCATGGTCAATTTTTTATTTTAAGCCATCCCAAAATAGGAGAAATCTTCCCACGCAAATAATACAGCAATTTCCGCATATAGGGCTCGACATACGTGGAAAAATCCTTGATACCCGCGTATGTACGTAACTATTTTGAAAACAGCTGCATATAAGGACGTGATTGACATCTTCAAAGGCAAAAACTAATAAAAATTTGAATTTCTTGTGCAGGATGGTTATAGAGTGGCACAAGAGAGAGCATGAAGACATTGATAGGGCTGTGCAAGGTGACTTATTGTCTATTGAGCCTCATTTTTTGATCGTTTTTGGCAGTTAAATAACACATTTAAACACATGTTTTATTATCTTTTGTCTATTTTATGTCACGCAGATCATTATTTAACCTCAGGTATGAGTATATTTAAGGTTCATATTAAACCTTTTATGATTATCATTTTTATGGTTTTAATTAATTAAAAATAACATTATTGGAGTACATTTGATATATTAATTGATTTACATATTTGTTTGCAGATTTCATAATCCTTTTGGGCTAAATTTATAAACAAAATGCATTTAGCTTACCATTCATCCTGATCTGCACAATCATTGTCCAGCTCATCACGCAGCTCACAACGCAGCTCATCATGCAGCTCGCTGTCCAACTTTCCATCTAGCTCGTTAATCAGGCTGTGCAATGTCCATAAACGATTTCAGGCATTTAATGTTGAAACAGTTCTACAAATGACCTGTTTTCCATGCGTTCGGTTGATGGAGAAGTTCCTATTCTAGAAGATCGACCTCATCCTGCCACTGCTTGACATCACATCATAGTCGTGCTGAAGACAACCAGACTCTCGAAAGATAAGGAAGAGCATTGCATGTTGGCTTTTGATTAGAAGTTAGTAATCATAATGGTCAGGTTAAAATTAGAGAGCAGTCGAACACTAAAGGGTCGACTTGCTCAATCTCTGTAAACAATATAAATACCAACCTCTGTGTGAATGTTGGGAATGGATTAATTTCATTAGTTAGTCAGTCATCCTCTGAAGAGAAGAACTTTGTACCTTTGCTCTTGATTTTTAATAAGAAGCTATATGTTTTTCTGTTCATGAGCGTGTTCATGTAAGCATTTAGCAAGCCATCACCCTTGATTGCTGAGAGGGCCCCTCATCAACCAGAGGTTAAATTTCTTGTTTATTTCTTTCATTTTTCTGCTATAGCTAGTTCAATTTACAACTTATTTTATTATCCTTGTATTGCAATTTTATTTCTGAATTAGATAATTAATTGCATAGATAATTTGCTTTCAGTTTTGTTTTCAATCACCTCATTTCCAGTTTATTGATAGTTTATTTGTTAGTTAGTTAAATAGATTGTTGTTTATCAAATTAAATAGATTCAGTTTTATCTATTTCTTTTCTATTTTAAATTATCATTTTATGCAATTTACATTTCAATTTATTGATATGCAAAGATTTCTTTATGTTCAAGAAGTTGTTTAAGTTTATTTTATTGTTAAATCTGATGATTAAATAGGTTTATTTATTGCCTCTATGCATTGTATTTACATGTGCACAAAATCAACTAATAATTAGATCATTTAGGTCTTTTCTACCGTTTTCTGTATACAGGCTACCATTCAGACTGTCTGTCTAGTCATTCGTCCAGTCTGTCTATCCAGTCATCCATCCAATCTATTTTCCAGTCATCCGTCTAGTCTGTTGTCCAGTCATCCATCCAGTATTTCGTTCAGCTCATTGTTTCATTTTTAATGTTTTTAATGAGTTTTGAATCTATTTGAAGCTTTGTTTCTTTGGTTTTTTTGATATGCTTTGATTGTAATAGTTAAATGACAGTTTTATTGATCATTTAGACTTAAAATTATATTGTTTTCATTTATTAAACTTTTATCCTTCCACTTTAAACATGTTTTGAGTTAGGTCATGTTTTGTTTCTTTTATTTGATTTCTTTTTGTTGACACTCTTGTGTTGTTTTATGATTATGATTTTGGAATAATTTATCCATTTATGTATGAACTTAGGATTAGCAATGTTATAATTTCCTTTTTCACTTTGTGATTACCAATAAACCATTCACTTATAAGTTAGGTCTCCTTTATACCCTACCATTTCAACCAGAAGTTGTTTGCTTACAAGATAAATTATTAATCTATTTATTATGTTTCTCGTAAAAACTTTCCTTGTGTAGTTAGTTATTCAATAAACCTTATAATGTAGATTAGCTTGTCATTGTGAAATAATGTTGTTTATGTTTTTATCCTTCAGTAATACTTTATAGAATAAATACTCTGGCTTATTATTCGGTTTCGGTTTTAAATTACTTTAATAGTTGTAGTCGTAGAAGTTTGACTCGGTTTTTCATTTTGAAAGATCTTTTGATCTTTTGTTTGTTAAAATACTTCTACAACGCCTTAGGAATCTACCTTCGCATATATTTTGCATCAACTCTAAGCCTACCAACCCCGATCAATAATTAAATATTAGGTGTATTAATCTAGGCATTATAACACCCAACATTGTCCCAACAAGCTTTGAGGGCTTGTGGTTTGTACAAATTCTGGTATCTTGGTAGCTTGAGGGAAAAACCAAGATTACTCCAAATGTTAGTAGACTATCGGGATCCTGACACAGACATTCCAGCTTGATGGGATGCCCCTTAGCATAGAGTTTGAGGACATATACTTCATTACAGGACTCTCCTGAAGAGGGGAAGTGGTCAACCTATGATCTCATGGGTTAGGAGGTGGCCTCACGATAGAGGAATACATTGCAGTATACTACCTCCCTGATACGGAAAAGGTTGGGAGTCAGATTCCACCAAATTTGATCCTGAAACTAGGGCTGAAGGCCATACTATTGGTACTTGGTAGGATTGTGGGACTGGAATCCCTCCACTAGGAATCTAGACCATTGATGTACAATGCAGTTGAATGCATGAGGCCTACGATATATGATTGGAGTACCTCACTGCTGGGAAACATGAAACAACAACTGACAAACTGCAAGATGGGAAGGGTAAGAATCTTTGGCTTCGCTAGCATATTGAGTACCTTTTTCTTTGAGCGAGTACCGGGTCTAATCCCTAGAGTGGAGATCGCTCCTCACAATGCTCGGGATCCAGCTCAACTACGCTAGGAAAATGTTATGCAAAGACTAGGAGGGGGACATGTGGACAACACCTACCCAACATAATTTTTTCTTTGGTGGTGCAGGAAAATAATTGCCATAGATGACTACCTATTGCTATTGCAACCAGTACCCCAAATTTTTTATGATTTTAGGGCCCCCCTTGGAATTTTAGCTTTTGATCTTGCCCATATTTCTTTTGCTCAATTTTTTTTTCCATGACTTAAATTTTTTAATTTGGGCGAGTTTGTGGAGTTTTTTGCACCAAGTGAAAACTCACTTTTGTCTTGATGTGTCGGAAGAAATTTTGTATTTTTTTCGACATGACAAAAAAAATTTGGACTTTTCATCCAATTTTTCCAGCCGTTTTCCCCATGGTTTAAGCTCGATCGAAAATTGTTTGATTTTTTAGCTGATAGTTGTAGTTTGATTTAAGTTTTGGAGCTGGTGAGTTTCAGTTGGTTCCATATTTTGAGGCTGAGGGTTCTTTCATCAAGTCAGTCGATGGTTGCGGATAAACTTACCATTTATAGCAGACATGATCGGCTCGGACTTAGTTTCACTACCGATTGGAGTTTGTTTTATGAGTCAACCGAAGACCTTTTCGTTGGAAGTTCCCAGCAATGTTGTCCAATGGCGTCGGTTATAATTTGAATATCTTTCCAAAGAAAGAGACAAAGTTTAAAACTTGTAGCTGACCTTTCATTTCCAAAATCATTAGATGGGTCGTTCCGAAACTGTTTGCGGTTGGTGTTTTGACGAAGCCAGCTAACACTTGTGGTAGAGTCATTTTTTTTAGAGCCGACACGGTCAAAGGATGTTTGCTTGAATTTTTCGATTTGGTGATGTTCCGATGAGTTTTAGTTTTGGGCTCCAAACGACGTTTCACTCGTGCAATTTAAATGCCCCAACGACCACATTTAATGCGTGTTTGTTGTTTTTTGCTATATATAGCCCGTAAGGTTTTGTGTGAAGGACTGTCACTCCATTTTGAACGCATTCCAGCTATTGATTATTTGCTGGATCCTACGATTATCTTCATTAACTCCACACCTTTTCATCTTTTTCTAGGTAGGACTTCAGCTATGTCTTTTAACTATTTGGTAAACAGAGTTTGTTAAAATCATGTTATGGGATTTTTTGTGTTTACGGGGTTAGGTTTTGTTTTGTTTTACCTCTACCATGGTAATTTTTTTCCACAATATCTAGGCTTCATTCTTTTGATCTAGCTGACCCTTGTGGTTTTTCTCCAAACCGGTTGCATTCAAATTCCCGGCCGTACTGTTTCTTTTGACCTAGTTTACAGACTTGCTGTGGTTGTTCACCTGCTCCAAGATGTTTTTGTCTCTACCACTCATATCCTAGCCATGGATAGCTCAGACCCATGGCATGTTAATGATGATACTGAGGAGGGTTGAGTTTTTCACTAGGCGCTACTCAACTGGTTCGTATTCATCTGCGGTGATAGGGGATTAGCGAGGTCCCAAGCTCAGAGGGCCGTTGTTGGCTTTTGAGTTCCAACCTAGGGTTTCTGTTAAGAAGCATTTTTTCCCTTTGTGGTCATCGCCATGGTTTCAGAAGTTTTCAAGGTTGAACTAGGCTTGTTTGAGTTTCCACCATTTCTTCGAGACTGTTTCTTGTGGTTGATAGGGTTAACGAAATGGGGTTTGTTCTGCATAAGTTTAGAACTGGTTTTTGATGTTTCTTAGATGACTGTTAAGAGCCCATATTTGAGCTAGTATTCCCCATCCTGGTTTAAATTTTCCCTAATTTTTGTGCATGATGTAATATAGAGTCTCTCTCCATCATAGGGTTGTTTTATGATGTCTTAAGAGGATTCGGTAAAAGATATATTTTATATTCTCCATGAGTGCACTCTTGTGATGAAAGGAAAATGATTTGTTGGCTAATTTTTTTTGTATATCTTGCAATTTTACAGTAGTTTTTTTTTCGTATTTACATGAATGCACGGGTTTAACCGCATGAACAGTAAGCTATGTTTTGATGTGGTTTTTTCATAGCCTTAGTCCTCACTCAACACTATGCCAAAGAAAGGAATGAATAAATCCAAGGTTGTTGAAGAGGAGTCGGATTTTGAAATCATGCCTAGGATAGAAATAATTTATGAAGATACTAAAGTAGTCACCGAAGCTGAACCATAGTTCAAATGGGGACAAATATATCCCATGATCAAATACCAGAAGGTCCTAGATGCAGGCTTGGAAGATATTCCCCTATATGAAAACATATTGATATTTGGGATCATGAAGGTATCTACGCGACTTGAACTGTTCCCTTGTGCTGAGGTGATTGGATGGATTTTACCTAAGGAAGACATAAATTCTATGATAATGTATAATGTCGAAGGAAAATGTTTTTCCTCCTTCACTCCCGCGTACCTAGCCAAAGCTTACAATCTACCAGTCTCATGACGGATGATTGGATAAATAGTCTGAGTTTATACTATATTGAATGTGCAAATTTGATGATGATAACAGGTAAGCCATTTCGAAAAAAGCCTCTGGCGAATATGAAAATGCCAGCTTGCGCACTCCTCACAGACTTGTAGCCCTAATGCTTAATAGAATCTTCGACAGGGCCAATGGGAAGTTCTATAAAATAGGTTGGATCCCACTAATGTATCATGTGATTATGCAAGGCACCATCTTCAACTGGGCAGACATTGTTGCCAAAATCTTGTCCTCTTGCATAGGTGTTGTAGTAAGAGGACTAGTCCAAAGGAACTCAGAGTTCTACATGGTATCATATCTAATTGATTGCATCTTGTTCCTGTACACATTCCCAAAACTTAACTGTAGTTGGAATGAGGCCAATACACCCATTTACACTGTCTATTAGATCTTATGGGATGATAAGTATCACAACTTTTACAAGCTTATCTATGAAGAACTTTTGATGCCACTTTACCAGTTGATATTCCTTGAAGAATGCAAATGGTATGTCTGAGGGGGCACTTGAGGTTATAAGTGAATATGGGGATTATTTTTTCTCCAAAGAAGGCACATATCTGAGGATGTATGGAGGGACTAGAGCCCCAACACTACTTCCTAAATATGTCATTGATTACTTCATGCATAAGGAAGCAGTAAGACAATTTTTTCTGGATGGAGTCGGTAATTTTCTTCTTGACATGAAGAAGGTGGTCTACCCACCAATTCCTTTCTATGTTGGAATATACAAGTTTTCAAAAGTGAAGAGCACATTGGATTCACACTTTGGATATATCTAGAAAATTTCCACTTTGGTGAGAAGAATTTTCACAGGAATGATTCCTAGGGTAAGGTTGCTGCACATTGTGCACTTGTCAAGGTAACTTTTGAATACTCTGATCATTGTGATAAGGATGAAGAAAATTTAAAAAATGATTATAATATGGCTTCTTTAAATAAGCGGTTCATACAAAAGAGTATAACAACAGGGGGCAAATGCAGCAGTAGTAGCAATACTGAGCAGCATGAACTGAAAGAAGAAGCTTCCAGGAAGAAAGAAGAAGAGGTCGGAAGATTAGTTGAAGAAGCAGAGAAATTGGTAGCTGAGGAGGACCAAAGGAAAAGAGAAGAAGAAGAACAAAGGAAAAGGGAAGCAGAGGAGAGGATGCAAAAAGAATCAGTTGACAGAGAAAGAGAAGAGGCAAAGAAGGCAACCGAGAAACTGAGGAAAAAAGAGCAAGAGGACTTAGAAAGGGAGAATCAGGATGCTTCCCAGAGCAATATAGAAAATCCTCCTTCTACCTCAGGAGGAATAATAACATGAGTTTACCTCCCTCTTGTAGAGTTAGGGTTAGTACACTTCACTTCGTCCAAGAAAAATGTGGTTTCAATCCTGGATAAGATTGTTTTCGATCCTAAATGGAAATCCGTTGTTCGGAGGGTCGAAAATAAGTTAAAGGTGGATACCTAGCTTGAAGTAACCACATTTAATAAAAGACCTATCATGAAAGGTACCAATGAATATCTGCAACCGATGGCCTCTATTGGTGTCGTAGTTGCTCAAGAAAATGCTTATAATGTGGACAAATTGAGAGAAACTATAGATCAATACAAGGAAAAGATGGTAAGAGTGAAGGATAATTTGATGAAAGAGAGAGCTGAAGGCTGAGAAATGAAGAGAAAACATGAGGCCACTCTTTTAGAGCTCGAGAGGCTCCAAGAGTCCTACTAGGTTTCAGAATTAGAAAAGGAGGGCTTGGTACTTTCAAATACCATAAGTGATGGAGAAAAGAAGGACCTGGAAAAGAAGATTTCAGAACTAGAAGTGCAGAAAGATGCGGCTAATAAGCAAACATAAGAGTTAAAGGCCCGAGTGGCAAAGTTGGAGGCATAGAATATTCTTTGGAAACTCAGCTAAAGATAGAAAATGAGCAGCAAGTCAATATTGCACCTCTCTAAGACCATTCCCTCCTTATTAGGAGGAAAATATATCAAGTCCAATTAAAGCTTGCAGATGAGGTTTACAATATGAAACAGACATAAACTAGACTACAAGAGATTTCAGTAATATCAACTGATTTTAGGACAAGAACACTAGAAGTTGCAGAAATTATTTAGGGGAAACTGACTTGGACATAAACTAATGCAACATTGGTGGCACATATACCATATAAGACTACTGAGAACCTAAATATCAAGTTCAAACTCATGGAATTCAACAGCAAGGCTATTGTAAGATTGACCATTGGGGTTGGGAAAAATTTGGAGAAGTTTATGGATTTTTATAAGAGGATGATCACAATGTATAATAGATGTCAAACCTTTGCAACAAAAAGGATCCAGGAATTTCCTGACTGAGAGGAACATTTGAAATACCTCTAGGACAAATTGTAGGAGGACGAGCTAAGCATACAACAGGTTAAAGGCCTAAATGAGAAAGTGGTAAATAATTTAGTTGCACAAGCTGTAGTTAGTAATTTCCTTTTGGAAGACCAACTTAGTGTAACTCCACCCAAAGCAATAGAAAGTAAGTCACAACTGGCCATACATGAGGTTACAATCATATTGTTGGAGCCCACAGATTTCAAGACCATCCTTGCGGAAGCTGTCGCATGGAAATAATTCATTGGAGAGTCAGCTGGGACCTCCTAATTTTTGTTTTATTTTCATGTGTCACTTGTGGTAAATTATTTTATCCTATTTTTTTTCCTAGTGCAAGTCACTAGAAGACGAATTTTGTAAGTCGAACGGTCTTGGAAGACTAAAAGGTTGGGGTAGCTCAAAGTTCACTGGAAAATGTATAAATAGAGATAGAGTAGTGATAAGAATGGAATTTTTATAGTGCACATATGCTGAAGCTATTTGTATGAGAACTACTTCTTTTATGAATAAATAGAACCAATTTTTGTTGGAGGAAGGATCGTACGAGTTTCCAAATGGATTATGTGGATTGCTGAATGTTGAACTATTTCTGTTTTAGCTTGTTGCATAACTATGAGATCATTCTAACTTGTGGAATTACTTCTATATTTTATGAATGATTTTACTTTTTGTTAGAAATATCGTGCATATGAATGAGTAATGAATGTGTTAATAAAATAGAGCTACCTTTGTTTATCTTTTATGCTGTAATTATGTATGTAGAATTTGACAGCTACCTGCAGAATTCCACTAGTAGCATTATAGTACATTACTCAATTAATTAATCTTTGCTCCCCCAGGGATAGGTTAGATAGAATAGATTAGAATAGATTACATGTTTCTTTTGTTTTCATAGAAGTGATTGTGGGGCAAGAGTGGTAATACATGAGGTAAGAACCTACGCATAAATAGTGAGGCTCTTGCTCACTGGTCACTTACATTTAGTCTAGGATCTTACATTTCATCATAAAATATTAAATTACATAAACAGTGGATCGAGCTGCAACCGATAAAATATATTAAAATGTTCTTTTAAATTCTACAGTAGCCGGGCTGCTAATCGGACGGATTCCCCATTCCAAACAATGAACAATCTAATCGAGAATGATTAATTAGGAGAATTCCTATTGTTGGTACCTAGGATTTTCTAGGAATCAACACTACCCTTACAAGGGGATAGACTTCTGTGGAGACCCTGATATGCCCATCCCACCCGGATTCGCATATGGAGACATAGGTAACGATCTCAACTCAAACTTGTTTTTGAATTATTAATTTTTTTTTTTTTGATATATGAAATAAAAAGGACATGTTTTTGGTGTGATGACATATAGTGATACTTGGTCATATACATGAAGATGTGGGTCCTAGATGACCAAACGGTTTCCCTCATCATCAACAGAGGGGAAGAGGTGATGACATTGTAGGTGTGGATGCAGAGCGTATTCTCCAAAACGTCCATACTAACTTCATTAGGATGACACACAGAGTACCCTTGGCGCAAGTCAAGGAATTTTCCTGAGGCCATGCAGCGACAGGTGGTGGAAAAACCATGAGCATGGGTTCGCTTATTCTGACGGCTAACTAGAGATGTCATGTGTTATCATGACCAGCACTCTCCACATGATTAAAATCCTAGATGTAATTTTTTGTTTATATTGACCGTGTAGTATATTTGGTGGCTCGGAAGCCCCAATTTTATATTATGACATTATCTATTATGACACCACATTTTGGAATATATTTTAATGAAAAAGACTTATGATGATCAGTTATTTATATTTACATTTGTCAATGTGTTGTGTATGATTTAATTTCTGTGTAACAAATGTAAATCTAGCATGTAATTTGCATATGAATCAATGAATCAACAAATTGATTAAAATTTCTTGGAATGTGAATGTATGTAATGGTCTCAAATTGCCGTTATAACAACCTTACTCTCAAGAATATTCATAATAAAGTTGGATCTTTAACATGATATACACCATTTAAATATAAGACCACTGACTACGAGTCAAGACATACCTCAAGAGACCGAATACCATGTGAAATGGCATCATGTAATAACTCAATCAAGATACTATACTCAACAATATTGTTAGATGAAGGCCATAGACATACACTTCCTGAAGACAAAACCTGACCCGTAGGAGTATAAATCACCCAAGCAGCCGAAGCTAAGTTTTGAGTGTGGCAGCTGACACCATCAATGAATCCAACATATACATAAGACTCTGTCAACATCTGCCACAACCAACAAAAGCAAGTCAACCAACTCGATCACCACAAGGGAACCAAAACTAAAATATGCAAATGTATAATAATATACAAAGTATCAGCCCTGGCTGAGAATTATGCATAGTATTTTTTAAGGTAGAGCCCATTTCTAGGCTCCGCCAAGGCTGTCCCTTAATAATCCACTATATCATAGGAACCTTTCTCTAATAATCATTTAACCATGCATAAGGCCCATGCCACATAGGCTTGAAATTTCCTTCCCCTAATGGTTCACTATCTTGATCCCACAAGAGGACCAAGTCACCTTCACTAAACTTCCTAGGATAGACAGAAATATCGTATTAGGCTTTAACGTGCCGCTTATTAACCTCAAGAGCCACTAAAGCATCCCGAAGCTGCTCACCAAGTTGATCCTAATGGAACAGATGTTCCTCTAATGTCAAAGTCTCTAGTAAAAGTTCCACGGCTAGCTTCAACAAAGGAATTTCACATTCAATAGGTAAAATCGACTCCACCCCATGCACCAATTGATATGGGGAAAAACTGGTGGCATTCTTAACTGCAGTTCGATATGCCCACAAAGCAAGATATAACATGATATGTCAATTGGTCTTGCTTTGCGTGATGGTTAGTTGGAGAATGGACTTAAGTGACTTTTTCACCGCTTTAAATTGTCCATTCACTTGAGGATATTAAGAAGAGGAGTGCTCTTGCTTATACCCTAAATTCAAAGACAAATCATCCACCATCTTATTTTGAAAGTGCCTGCCATGGTCAGTGACAAGCTCCTTCAAGATACCAAACCAGGCGATAATCTGATTGAATACGAAATGCGCGACTATCTCAATGTCAGATTTGATTGTGGGAATAGCCTTTGACGATTTAAAGAAATAATCAATGACCACTATATTGTGATAATTCCGCCCAACTGAAGCTGGGTTGAAATCCATAAAATCAACCCCCCACTTGGTGAAGGGACCGACGGTGATAATTGGATGTAAAGGGGACGGATGCAAGCACATGTTGTATGCAAACACCTAGAAAAGGTGACACCATTTGACCACATTAACACAATCCTTAAAGAAAGATGAACAAAAATATCCTGCTTTGAAAATATTTTGAGCTATAGAAATCCTAGATGAACGACCACCACATGCCCCACCATGGCAATCATTCAGCACAGACTCAACCTCTTCATGAGTTAAGCACCGATGAAAAATGGAATCAACCCCACGATGATACAAAGTGTCATCAACAATGAGGTAATTATTCTATACATGACATAATCATCGACATTCTTCTCGCGAGAGGTGAGAAGGAGCCTTCAAGGTTTGCAAATAAACAATAATGTCCCCATACCATGGGTTTGTAATCAAAATGAGAAAAATGTGCTCATCAACGAAAAAGTCCTCATGGACCTCTCCTTCATCCAAAGTAGGAAAATTAGATATGAGCTTAGCAAAAATTAATGACTTCTTTGATTTCATCGAAACAAACTCGAGGTCAAATTATTGCAATATCACTACCCATTTATTGTACTTCCCCCCCTATCAGCCTTCTGGCGACGACAAATTGAAATGGATTAATGTGAGCCATAACCAAAGTTTGGCGAAGAAGGATATAATTACTCAAACGTTGGACTGCATGGATGGTAGCTAAGGCTAGCTTATTGACATGAGTATAATGAAGCTCCACATCAATAAGGTTTCATATAAGATAATAGATGACATGCTCCTAGAGCTCCTCATCCTCTTGAACCAAGACCATACCAATCGTTGCTTGAGACATGAACACATATATGAAATAGTCATGGGTATAGTCGAGTGGACTAAGCATGGGGGCTGATGCCAAGGATTTCTTTAAAGTGTTGAAATACTCTTGGGCTCGCTCATTCCAGGTAAATGGTGTGTCTTTCTTCAATAAGCGCATTAAAACTTTAGTCAAATTGGTAAAATTGACCAGGAATCTTCACAAGAAGTTCGCCATCCCTTGCAAACATTGAATATGTATAATATTAAGTGGGGGATACAATTGAAGTATTTCCTCAACCTTCAAAGGGTTGACTCTAATGCCCTCCTTGGAAATAATGAACCCTAGTAAGCGACCTATCATCACACAAAAGATGCACTTATGATAATTTAACCGAATTTGATAATGACAGAATATTTCAAAAACCAAACAAAGATGATCAGGATGAAGCACCCTTAAATGAGAGTGAGCAACTAAGTCATCAAGATACACTTCAATTATGGTTTTAAGATCGTGAAATGTGAAGGTCATAGCTCATTGAAAAGTAGCTCCAACATTTTTAAGGTCGAAGGGCATATTTCGATATGAAAACGTACCCCAAGGACAAATGAAAGTAGTCTTATGTTGGTCCTCAAGTTTAATCTGGATCTGATTATATCCTGAAAATCCATCCATAAAGGAAAAAACCTCGCTCCCCGCACACTCATCCAAAATCTGCTCAATAAATGGTGTGGGGAAGTTATCCTTAGGACAGGCTCGATTCAAGTCTTTGAAATCAGTGCATACACGGATAATTTCCTACTTGTTGTCAACCAAAATGGGATTTGACACCCATTCAATCAATGGATTGAGATTGATGAAGCCAGCCTTAAGCAACTTCTTTATATTTGCCTTAATAGAGGGTGCTTTCCTAGAATTCATCGCACACAAACATTGTCGAACAGGTTTAGCATCCAGATAGGTTTTAATTTCATGTTCCACAATGTGAGGGTAAATTCTCAACATCTCCTTTGTAACGTCCCCGACCCTCCAACTAGCGAAGATGACACTACCAAACAAACAAAAAACCTTCGGGCAAATAGCCCCATGAAGATGAACATACATATAATGCTGATATAAAATGATTAGAACATAAAAAATGCTAAGATGCGTAAAACATACAGGGATGCATAGTTACTCAACATATAGTGAAAGCAAACATATACATTCCAGTATCAACATGTTCATCATTATGATTCATTAGACATTAGAAAGTAAATGTAAATGTAGAAGCAAAATGGACAAGAATGCTTGTCTTATAAATATCTTGTCCCGCAACCAACTACGTCATTGTAACATTACACCCAACTATAGGTCAGTGTGCTCATCAATCTCTCAGCAACACTGCCAACCCCAAGCTGGGCATGATTCCTCAAGGAATAAGGGTCAAAGCAGGCTTACACATAGCCAAGGTACACCAATCAGGAAAGCCCACACAGTAGGGTTTATCAGGCTGTCAAGGAGCTAGGAAAGGCTAAAGGCTAAGCTGGTGGTCTCAATGGAGAGCTAAGGATGCCTATACTAGAGCTAACCTGACTTCTAAGACATCCACACACCCAACACCAGGAATCGGTCCTTTCTTTGCTTCACAGTCCCTCAGGCCCTGACTTCCCTTTTTTTTAATACTCTTCAAGGGTTGTGGAGAAGAAAGCCAACAATCTAACTCTATTTGAGTGGCTCCAAACACTAGTTTTCTCAAGCATACCTAGCCTCCAATCCCACTCTAAATAGTCTGAAGACCAACCATTGCATACCCGCAATAAAACAAGCAGTTCATAGCTCTGTGAAGGAGATAAAGACAATAGGGTGACAACCCCAAACAAAAAGGTGAACACAGCTCAAGTCAACAAGATGACTCAGATTTGTTCTTGGCCCTAGTATGGCCAAAACAACTCAGAAACAACCCCACAAGATAATTGCACACGCAACAACCAAAACCAGGGAAAAATCTACAACCCAATCCCATAATGAAACAACGGGAACCTTACACAATTCGCAGGTGGGGAAGAAGATGGGATCCCAGCATTGATAGGGAAAGCATATAAACCGCATAATCATGCCTCTCAAGTCATTTTTCCGGCTCGCCGCGTGAGATCGCGGTCTTCCAAGCCCTATGTGAGGAAATCCATGCTGATTTCCAATTTATGCATGAGGATGAACAAAATGATGGGGAAATTCCCCAAGTGGTGCATGAGGAAACAGGATCTCCCTCTCTCTGTGTGAGGATTACCAGAACAAATCATCGTGGGAGGAAAACTAGCACCCTTCTACGTGAGAGTGACCCAGACCCAAAACCTCCGAAGAAGTGGGATCATGGAAGAGTGGAATGAGTGTTTACTTTTTCCCCATGCGATGTGAAGAGGAAGAGTCTGCTGGTGGAGTGGGTATGTGGGCAAGGACTGATAGTCCTACCACACCCACCACTACTCCGCAATACTGCTCCTAGACAGTAGAAATTAAATGGGTGGTCGACACATGGAAAACTCCCAATGATCCCCACGGGTTGGACAACCACCCCCCTTAACCTTAGGAATAATGCCCTTTTCATTAACGTTACACCGTCATAGCTTTCCATAGGTTCATTTTAATTAATTTGCATATTTACATGAAGCCAAAACTATAATGTGTCAGATAGCATGATATACCATCGGTAACGATCCCAATTGCCAAAACATAACACAACCAAATTGATGGTTGGGATTTTTCCTTTAGCTCCACACCATGATTAATTACAACATATACATCATGTATCTTTTAATGCAACCGCGGTAAAAAATGGGGATATTTCAATCCCCTCTCCCTTGGAATAACACCGTCCTCGGTTTTCCAATACATAGGAATGCATATACAATTTGCACATCAAAATTTCAAAACTTTGCAGATTTGTCCCATGTTCAATTATTTACTTGAACTTTCAGGACCAAGCCCCTCGACTTCCACGAGCTTCTCTTGTTGGTTCTTAGCTTTCAGCTCATCCCCAAGGCGAGGAAATTTGTGGCTACTACCCTCTTTATGTTCCCTTGTTGGGCAGTCTTGGCATAAATGATGTCCTCTGCATTTCCAACATTTAGCTGGCTGCTTCATCTTTACCTACTCAATTTCCTTTGAGTCTTCATTCTTGGAACGTTTCTTAACGAATTGCTTGGACAAATGTCCCATCATTGATCCACTTTCCTTGCCTTTACAGATTGCCCCCAGAAGGCTTTATACCTCATTTTGCAAACCAATAGAGTCTTGCAAAATTTGGTGGTTTATCTCATTCTGCCTTTTCTATATCTTGAGCATCTCTCCAAGATTTTCTTGGGTCCTGGCAATCGTTTGAAGGAGACTTCCAGCCAAGTCCAACATCTTTTGGTCTGCTGCCATGATCAATGTGCACCACTGGATTTCACCTTTCTCACCTGTGAAATGCATCATTGAAATCCTATTNTTTTCACAATGCATATATATATATATATATATATATATATATATATATATATATATAATAAAAAAGGCAAGAAAGAGTAGCAAGAGTTCTTCCCCTCTTTGTTTTGTTCCATCCTGGAACCCACACCACCGCTGTGGTTTTCATGATCTCAGCCTCTTTCACTTCACCATGAATGCTGGACCAATCCCTCTTGGTCATGACACTTAGTGTCTTTGGTTTATTTCAGACCTCTCAACCATGGAGCCTCCCCACATGTTTTGTCTCGGCTGTTAGGACCTTCACAGTCTCACTAGCACATTTTTCATTACTGCTCATTCTGAGCTCTTCAGGATAGTCACATGTCCACATGCACCCCTAGGATTCTCTCATAGTCCTCGCCTCCAGGGATACCTATATTCAAACATTGAATAAATTCACATGTTTAGTTTATTCTCAACGGTCTTTACCTATTAAACAAGAGCTTAAAACATCGTAACCAAATCATATACACATGTATATTCATAAGCAAGAATTGCAAAACAATCCAATACTTTTATGTATTGTGCATTTCCTTGCTGGTCCACAGGATCCTGCTTCACTTTGCAAGTCTTGGGATTGCCTATGGACTTGGATGTTAGCTTAGCACACAGGCTGCTTCACAACATCCTTTTATATATATCAGGCATAGTTAAGCCAACCTTCAGTTGGGTTTATCAGACCATCAACAAATCACCTGCACTTATATCAACAACCAATCATCAGTAAGCCAACGCAGTTGGGTTTATCAGGACATTAGAAACAACACATTCACTTATATGAACAATAAACGACCATTTCCAGGTTTCATTTCCAGCCATGAGATCTAATTCCATTTAGTGCACAACACCAGACTACATCTATTTATCCTGACAACACAAGTAATATAAGCAAACTCATCAGCATTATTGCTCAAAAAATATAATCATACTTCACATCATTCACTATCAATTATTGAGACACCAGGAGTGCGTCCACTCCCTAGGGTGTAATCAATATTGAAAACCCTTTCATGGTCCAACATCGGGAAAGTGTGCACCCATTATTGGTGTGTGCCATGTAGGCCCTATTCATACTCAAGCAATCAGTCATCATGGAAATAAAATCAAAACATGTTCTGCATATGGAATTTTAATAATTTGACATGCATATTCTTAGCTAGGGTCACATAACACTTATCCATTTGCCGAGGCAATATTCTTTCGTTAAGGAGGAATGGGGGCTCCCTTCTCTGAGTTGACAATCCCTCGGTTTTCCATCCCAACTCCTCTTTACATTTCATATCCACACATGTCTTACCGACATAATCTATACCATCTCACTCATGTTTCTTACCAAACATGTAGTGTAGATGAGACATTTCCAAATGTCCAATGGAGTTTCACCCGAAACCCATTTCCAAGATAAGGGAAAAACTCCCCATGAAGTTTGGCTCCTGCAGGCCATCACACATGATCCTCTCATGATGTGTACCCCTGGCACATTCATCAAGTGGCCAAATAGTCAATCATTATCTTATAATACAATCCAAATTTGATTGCTCCATAACCAAACAATGACATTAGTAATTCAATTCAATAGGAACTTGCAACTCTGTCTACTATAGAAATTGATTTGCTTGGCAATGAGGTGACCCTCAATTGTGGGTCTCTTGTAAGCAGCACCACTATGCCCATTATAATTTTATGCTTACTAGCATAACATGAATACCCACTTATAATGCATCCTCCTGACACAATCTTATGCAAGCACCATATTGATTAGTAGTTGTCAGCAATTTCTAAAATTCAAAATTCACAAATTCAAATTTGACAACCGATTACGCATACAAACTATTTTCATGGCCATGAGACTCTTCTCATAAGGTTTGGCTCTTTCACATGATAGATTCTAGCATTTGTCATGGTCTTACTCTCATTTCCATGCTCCAAACAATCTACCTGAAACCTAGACTTCAATCAGCCAAACACTTGGTAAGTCTGGATGCATATAACCGTTTCATTGCTGCAACCATCATTGAAGCATTTTTAGAATTTATAAAATTCAAATACTTCTAGCTGTTAATCACATCAATATTACCAAAACCCATTTACTTCATGCAATCATTATCATACTTTAAATTACAAGGTACAGTCACATTATTTATGCAATTAAATGAAATGTTTAGATACTCCTTACTTCACAAGCGTATCATTTGTACCACCTTGCTCTTCCATAGAGCATTTCCGGTAGCCAATTGATCACGACTACCCTCTTCATGCAATTACTATCCTTCATTCATAACAACTCTTGAAATGGTTCCAGAATTGTCATCAATTCATCATTTTAGTCGTTAGTTATTCATAAGATCACATGCACTATCTCAATGCATTCATGCAATGCATCACAACATTTGCACCCATACTTACATAATTAGTTACTCACACCCTTCATATGCATCCATTAAATGCATAACTACAAGATTTACACAATATTTGAATTCATATCCACTCAATTATACCTTGCATTGATTCAGGAATACTATGCATTCAAACATACCATGCATGGCCTAACCATGACTACTTCATATAGGATGCATGACTATAATCATGATCATCAGTGCTTACTTTCCTTGGGCTACTAAGCACATAACAACATAATATAGGCATGACACATTTCTATATGAATGCAGTATAAAATTCAAATACCCATATGATATAAGACCTCTTGCTTTTACCACTCCATGTAATTGTCATAATTAAACCCTTACCTTCATGGGTTCTACTTACACCCTTGACATTACCAGTTTGGTTGGTTCTTTTGCAGGAGATTGCAGAATTTGCTCACCAAATTTTGATTTTGGACTTGTTTCTTTATCCCTTTCTCCATAGGGTTGCTAGTCACATTCGTCAGCATCAACAACATATTCAGCCATGTCCATGTTGTCGTTGGTTTTTCCACTAATGCCAACATCAATGCAATAATTATCATTAGTGGCACATTATAAACATGTAATATCATATGCATTCAAGGCATATCCTCATACATTTCATGTATAAAACTTGTAATCATAATTAGCAAGACAGGGTTTTTTGAAATTTTCCTTTTTTCAAGTCCCTCATCCCTGCATGGAACTCCTCTTCCATACCAAAACTGGTTTGACTTCATGGTCTTGCTACCTCTAGGCACGCAATTCCCGGAATTGCCATATTGATAGCAACACATTTTTCTTTCAACCAATCACTAGCACTTTGCTGCTCCACACTCAGATTCTGGTGACTCTCCCTTGTTCACTACTAGATAATATTTCTAATGCCTATCCACATGTTTCATTTTGACCTCAGGTGAGAAAACCACACTATTTCAAAAATAATGGCAAAAAACACCACTGAATTTTGGTCTGAAATGTGAACTTCAGTCACCTAGGGTTTTCTTCCTTTTTAGTCCTGAAACTGCTGAAAAATCCAATGAGAAATTCACTGCAAAGTCCACTGGAACACTAGCTAGAACTATTAAAAATTCCACTAGAAAACCCCAATTTTCCCTTTTTCCAATCGGACTTCTGTCCAACTAAGTTTCCGACGTTTCAGTTCCTTAGTGGACTAGTCTTCCAACACTTACCTAGACGACTAAATTCTCTGGTACTCATTGGTGGCCAAGGTATATTGTGTCGGTGGTCGAAACTGTTATCCCCTGTGGCATCGGCGATCGGAGCAGCTAACCACTTGCTCATCGGATGATTAGTTCCATATTATTCCACAGCGGTGGCAATCTAATAGCTAAGGTTTTCCACTGTTTCAGATATTCAACTGTCTAAGATTCTGAACCATTTACCGGTGCTGCCAAAACCTTTATTGACAATCTGATCCTCTAGTCTCCGTGACATCGACGATCGGATGCACTACTCGACTAGGCAGCTGCAACGGAGGACTCCTAATCGACTAAAATTTTTCGACTTCTATCGGTGCTGAATACCACTATTTTCCCCCGACTCATCGGTGGACTCATCCACTAACATGTGTCGATCGCCGATAACCTCAACACTTCGAAAAATTTCGGCGAAAATTTTCTTTTTCTCCTTCCAGCGACACTTTGTTGGCTGTTTCATCAACTATTTCCTGGCGACATTGCAGCTACTCCCTCATCTAGTCATCGGCGACCCAATTAACTAATCATCGCCGATCACCGATGGTCTTATCGAAGCTTCATCAGACTAAGTTAGGCTTGCATTTCAGTAGCCTTCAGCTTATCTCCATCGAAACTGCAGCTCCCTCATCCACTAAGTTTCGTGGACGACCGATGATTCTCATACTTAGAAGAATTTTTTTTCTTGAAATTTCTTCCTTAACCATCTTTCCGCCGCTTCATCGGCTCAACCATCTTCTATTCTTTGCCGTCGTTTTGGTGCCTTCACTATATATTTTTTGACATTGCGGCTACGCCATCAACTAAGTATCGATGATCCAATCCTGTAATCATCGTCGATCATCGATGGTCCTATCACTTCAGTTTTTGGTCGCTCTGCATCGGCTGTCGAAACAATTATCTGCTGCGGCATCAGCGGTCGGGGACTCTATCTGTCAGAAGGATAGTCCACTAGTTGGCCGCAATGGCGGGTGCACGAACATCTAGACCTTTTCGATGTTCATCGAAAATTCCATTGTCTAACTTCCACCGATTGCTGATGATCGGACTTAAAAATTTTTTTCCAAAATTTTCTTTCCTTTGTCTTTTGTCTGCTGACGGCATCAGTGATTCGAACAACTACTCATCGCCACCGTTTCGGTAATTTTTAACTCTACGGAGCCGTCGTTTCGACGATCCCTACAACTAAGTGTTGTTGATCATCAATGGTTTGCGTCGGCTGGTATTTCCACAAAAGGGGGCTAACGTTTCGGAGGCCTTCGACTAATCCCCTCCACAACTATGGCTCTGATTTCCATTGATTTGCGCCGATGGTTGACGGACACTTAGACAATTTTTCTTAGAAATTTCTTTTTCTTCTTCCGCCGGCGCATTGGCCACTCCATCCGCTAACTCTCGCCAACATTTCGGCGCCCTTCAAGATATCCTGACCGACACTGTAGCTCATCAAAATGGACAACGCGACCGACACTGCTGCTTGTTCTTCCCCTATTTTTCACTGACGTTGGGGTCTACATTGGAGGTCTATTTGTCTAAGCTATCCACTGCATCGGGGAAGCGATTCTCTAAACTTTTTCGATGGCCGATAGTCGGGACACTTAGAAATTTTTTTGATATTTTTATTCAATGGTCCCCGTCAGATGGCCTTCTACTTAGGTGATCCGATGCATTGGCGAGGCTTTGGACTAAGTCCTCCGATCATCCAATGGTCTCAATCCTTAGAGGAATTTTTCCAAAATTCTCTTGTCATGCACAGATTTTCTTCTGTTTTCTGCTAGGCAGAAGGAAACCTACCTTTGCTAGCTGACCTTTCATGGCCCATTCAGTCCCATGTTGCAACCTTGGCTCTGATACCATACTGTAACGTCCCTGACCCTACGACCAGTGAAGAGGATGCTACCAAACAAATAGAAAACCTCCAGGAAAATAGCCCCATGAAGATGAACATATATATAATGCTGATATAAAATGCTTAGAACATAAAACATGCTAATATGCATAAAACATGCAAGGATGCATACTTACTCAACATACAACGGAAGCAAACATATACATTCCAGCATCAACATGTTCATCATTATGATTAATTAGACATTAGACAGTAAATGTAAATGTAGAAGTAAAATGGATAAGAATGCTTATCTTATAAATATCTCATCCCGCAACCAGCTACGTCGCTGCAATGTTCCACTCAACCATAAGCCAGCATGCTCATCAATCTCTCAGCAACACTGCCACCCCTGAGCTGGGCATGATTCCTCAAGGAATAAGGGTCAAAGAAGGCTTACACATAGCCAATGTAACACCCCGGTTTTGACCCCGTTTGCATGATGTATATAATGTAATTAATCGTGGTGAGGAGCTAAAGGTAAAAGCCCCACCATCGATTCGGTCGTGTATGTTTCAGCAATAGGGATAGTTACCGATGGTATATCGTGCTATCCGACATAATATAGTTTGGAATCATGTAGATACGCACATCAATTAAACTAAACCTACAGCCAGCTACGATAGTGCAACGTTAAAATGAAAAGGGCATGATTCCTAAGGTTAAGGGGGGGGATTGTCTAAGCCATGGGAGCCATAGGGATTTTTCCATGTGTCAACCACCCATTTAAACTTCTGTTGTTTGTTAGTTGGGGGCAGTTATTGCTGAATAGTGGTGGGTATGGCAAGACTGTCAGTCCTTGCCCATGTGCCCCCTCCACTAGCAAAATATCCTCTTCATGTCACGTGGGGTAGAAGAAACATTCACTCCACTCTCCCATGATTCCACCCTCCGAAGGATTTGGTCTTGCTCATTCTCATGCAGAGACGGTTTGGCTTCCTCATGTGCACCGTTTGGGGGGGATTCTTCATCGACTGATCACCCTCATACAAAGAGTTGTTCTCTCTCTCCTTCTCACACACAGGAATTCTGCGTTGGTTTTCCTCACGCAGGGAGCAAGAGATATCGTGGCTGTCACTCAGAATTTTTGGGTGTAGGAGCCATTCACGCTCAAGGCTGTGTGCCTATTGGTTCCATACCGGTTTCGGTGGTATGTGTATGTCCCCTTGCCAATTGTGGCTGTGTATGTTGTCTATTGTGGTATGCATTTGTGATTTCCTCTGTTAATGCTAGGAGCTCGTTCACTCCCCCATTTGCAGACTGTGTAATGCTGTCATGGTTTCATTGTGTGTTCGGGGCTATTGTATTCCCGCTGGGTTTTCTTCCACATTCGTCAGTTAAGTTTTTCCCAGTCCATGCTGGGAGTTCGGTTTCTTATCCATTGCAAACTATGGATTGTTGCCATCATTCATTGTGAGGTTGTGGTTGTTGATGTACCTTGATTTTGGGTTGCTATTGAGTTGTTTTGGCCATGCTAGGGCCAAGAACAAATCTGAGTTGTCTTGTGGACTTGAGCTGTGTTTCGCCTGTTGGTTGGGATTGTCACCTGGTTGTCTTTTCCTTCTTCACAGAGCTGTGAATGGGTTGTTTTGTTGCGGTATGTAGTGGTTGGTCTTCAGACTGTTGTGAGTGGGATTAGAGGCAGGGCATGCATGAGAAGACTGGTGTTGAGGCCACCAGCTTGGCATTTAGCCTGACCTAGCTCCTTGATGACCTGGTAAAACCCTACTGTGTGGGTTTGGCTGATTGGAAAAACTTGGCTATGTGTAATCCTGCGTTGACCCTTATTCCTTGAGGAATCATGCCCAGCTCGGGGGTGGCAGTGTTGCTGAGAGATTGATGAGCACGTTCGCCTATGGTTGGGTGGAACATTGCAGCGATGTAGCTAGTTGCAGGGCTAGTTCCTCATCAAAAGATAAGTACTCCTGACTATTTCATCTTTGCAATTATATCTACTGTTTCATGAGAATGATGAACATGCTAAATGTTGGAATGTATATGTTTGCTTCTGCTGAATGTTAGGTAACCATGCATCCTTGTATCTTTGTATGATGAATTATGCGTCTTGGTATGTATTATGTTAAGCTTTTTAATGTCAGCATTGATGTCTGTTCATGTTCATGGGGCTGTTTGCCCGTATGATTGGCATTAGTAGCGTCCTCCTCGCCGGTCGAAGGGTCGGGGACGTTACGGCCAAGGTACACCAATCAGCCAAGCCCACACAGTAGGGTTTATCATGTCGCCAAGGAGCTAGGAAAGGCTAAAGGCTAAGCTGGTGGTCTCAATGGAGAGCTAAGGATGCCTATACCAGAGCTAACTTGAATTCTAAGACATCCACACACCCAACACTAGGAATAAGTCCTTTCTCTGCTTCAAAGTCCCTCAGGCCCTGACTTCCCTTTTTTTAAATACTATTTAAGGGTTGTGGAGAAGAAAGCCAACAGTCTAACTCTATCTGAGTGGCTCCAAACAACATTTTTCTCAAGCATACCCAGCCTCTAATCCCACTCTAAACATACTGAAGACCAACCACTGCATACCCGCATAAAAAAAGCAGTTCACAAATTTGTGAAGGAGATAAAGACAACATGGTGACAACCCCAAATGAAAAGGTGAACATAGCTCAAGTCAACAAGATGACTTAGATTTGTTCTTGTCCCTAGCATGGCCAAAACAACTCAGCAGCAACCCCACAAGATAATTGCACACGCAGCAACCAAAACCAGGGAAAAATATACAACCCAATCCCATAATGAAGCAATGGGAACCTTACACAGTCCACAGGTGGGGAAGAAGATGAAATCCAAGCATTGATAGGGAAAGCATATAAACCACAACATCATGCCTCTCAGGCTATTCATCCGGCTCGCCGTGTGATATCACAGTCTTCCAACCCCTGCGTGAGGAAACCCATGTTGAATTCCGATCTGTGCATGAGGATGAAGAAAATGATGGGGAAATTCCCCAAGAGGTGCATGAGGAAACAAGATCTCCCTCTCTCTATGTGAGGATTACCAGAACAACTGATGGTGGGAGGAAAACCAGCACCCTCCTATGTGAGAGTGAGCCAGACCCAAAACCTCCGAAGAAGTGGGATCATGGAAGAGTGGAATGAGTGTTTTCTTCTACCCCACGTGATGTGAAGAGGAAGAGTCCACTGGTGGAGTGGGTATGTGGCCAAGGACTGACAGTCCTACCACACCCACCACTACTTAGCAATACTGCTCCTAGACAACATAAATTAAATGGGTGGTCGACACATGGAAAACTCCCAATGACCCCCACGAGTTGGAAACCCCCCCTTTAACCTTAGGAATCATTCAGTTTTCATTAACGTTGCACTGTCATAGCTGGTTGTAGGTTCATTTTAATTAATGTGCATATTTACATGATGCCAATGCTATAATGTTCCGGATAGCACGATATACCATCGGCAACGATCCCAATTGCCGAAACATAACATAACCAAATTGATGGTGGGGATTTTGCCTTTAGCTCCACACCATGATTAATTACAACATATACATCATGTATCTTTTAATGCAACCATGGTCAAAACTAGGGATATTACATCCTCATATGACCAAGCAAAAACATCTTGAAATTCTTTAAATATCTTGCTGTAAGTTTCGATCTCATTGGGGGAACAATCTACCCCAATGTACAGATTATCAACCTTTCTAGGAGTGAGAGAAATTTTGATAGGTATAGTAGGTGACAAGTTGGCCATGTTCCCTTCGGCATACTTACTAGAAGTGCTTAATGGGACCACAGGCCTACCAACTTTCTTGCTCAGAATCTCCCTATAGTCATCACACTCTACACGATCAAGCTTAGGAAGAAAATAAGATCTATGATGCAACTCTCTCAAAGGTTGTTCTAAACTAGACATAGCTTTGAGAATAGCTTCATCCATTGGAAAATTTCATCAAAGAAGTCATGCAAGTGAGATGACACAACCTCCCAAGCAGGTAGTGCATAAGGGTTCTCCTCCTCCGTCCACGAAGAGGAAGGACTAGGATCTACAACAGGACCAATATTAGCTTGATAAGCCACCAATGCTGTAGATAATGGCATGTATATCTTAGTAGATCTAGGGTCTTCATATGAAGTACTCAGATAAGGGAGAGTCCAAGGATCCTCCAAATGTGAAACTCGGAAAGGGACCGAACTCAAGGACGATGAAGCTCCACCAAGACTAGACCCTATCATAAGAATGGGTGCGACACAATTAAAAGTTCCCATTAACGAAGGATACATTCCCAACCCCACATTCTCAATTGTCGGCTGAGAATGATCAATGATCGGGATTGTATCTCTCGATGATGCTTTCATACTGGTTTTATCTAAATATCTCTAATGGATCGTCACAATATTCCCATCCAAAGGAAAAAAAACTACTTGGAAGAGAGATGACGCGGCAACTTACATGTTATAAATCCAGTTACGTCCCAGTAAGAGATTATAGTTGAGGGGTGCATCAACCACCTCAACCTTGATCGCTATAGTATTCCCTCCCAATTGGACCTCAAGGGAAGGAAGTATACCATGCATATGAAAATATACTCCATCAAATGTAGTCAACATGGTTCTATACTTCGACAATGTAGGAGAACACAATCCCTTCCAACATGCTAATGACATCAGAGAAGCCACAACGCCTTCATCAATCACTGTGCACTTTATGGTGTTGTTCATACACTCTACATGAACCAAAAGGGACACATAGTAAGGCAAGCAAGGCTGGACGCCATGAGTTTCAAATTTAATCATTGAAGGAGAGCTTCCATAAGCCACTCCAAGAGAAGAAAACAAGGCTTTCCTTTGCGGAGGACAAGTATGAAGAACTTCTAAAGAAAACATCACACAAGGATTCTATCCCAAATCCTTGATAATGGAATAGTTCTGGGTATCTTGGAATTAGGATTGTGCCCCGAATTCTTTAAGACTCCATTAGGAATGAGAGGTGGAGGTTTAGGATTATCACTAGGTTTCTCAATACACAAAGGGCTCTCGGGTGGAGAAGGTTCTTTTCATAGGTCAAGTTGCAACATACCATAGTCTTTAAAACAAGTCACAACATTTTTAGGAGACATCATGCTGATGCAACCATGGCCACTTACGGTGTCCAACGGGTTTTGACCCCTACCAGAAGCACTTCCAGGGTCCATTGTCCTCGATTTCATATTATGGTTTTGTGGTAAAGGATTCATCAACAGAGCTGGGATCTGTGCGATGAACTTAGAGGCATATTCAATACGAGGGCACAAGTGAGTGAGGTGATCATCCCCGCAAAGAAAGAAAGGAAAATTAACCTTACATTTAGGTTTCTTCCCCCCTTGAGCATTACTTTTTTTGTTGTCATCATTGGCATTTCCATTCCTATTCCCACCCTTTCAATTATTTCTACCTTTCTTCTTATTCCTTTCGGGTTGCTGGTTACCCTTCTAGTTTGACAATTGCACAAAAAGTACATTCTTCATTTTATTAGGATGAGACAAAGCCATAGCTTGTCCTGACATAGGCTAGTTAACAGACAACTTGTTCATTTTCTTTGTAACCAAGTCTACAGGTTTAGCACTTGCAGAGCCAACAATACCATTGGCATGTGGCCCAGGTTTGAACTTCCGATTGAAATTGGATCGTGGTGCATTCAAAATTATCTCATACAAAATCCCAGACTAAGCATAAATCAAATCTAATTGCTAAGCTCAAAAGATATCATGTTCCTCATTCTTCACTCCAGATGTAGAAACATCTTTCACTATATAGGGAAATAACGATTTGAGTAACCACTCCAAGAGAAACTTTGGTGGAATGTGAGCCTTAATCAATTGCCTTTGTCTATGCCACTCTTGAATGTGATCAGAGACATGGGTGGATTTATCCTGAAGAAATGTCGACAAGAGTTCAGTACCGGCATCGTAACACACAAATAGCTGAAAGTGATCGAGGAAGTTCATGTCTAAGTCATTAAAGGTCTGAAATGTGCCCCCAGGAAACTCTATATACCACTTCGTCGCAGGACCCATGAGGGTGGATTTAAATAGTCTTAAACGAATATAATCATGATTCAATTAATTCGATGAGCACCATAGATGGAAATTCGTGACACTCTCCCGAAGGTCCTCACCAGTCTTACCTTCAAATTTTGGAATGTTCGAAGAAAGCTTGGGAGGGACAACCAATAATGTTGTATCATGAGACATCGGATCATTAGTCAATCTTGATAAGTCATGAAAATTTAACGTCGATAGGAAAGGGAGTCTAGGATGTGGAATTTGGTTCCATGCTCCCTGATAACACTGGCTCAGATAGGTCTAATTATTGTAAAATCCATGGCCTTGGCCAGTGGGATAGTAACCTCCTCCCATTTGACCCATAAAAGGGTGGATAGGAACATTGTATTTCAGAATACCTTGAGACTGGGGTGCTACGAAGCCATAGTTATAAGACCAATAAGCAGGTTGATACTTGAACTTGTAAGGTGTATAAGTAGGTCCATAATATGGCCCATAATATGGTACATATCCTATTGACACATGAGGAGGCACATAGCCTTGTGACTCTACGGTTTTAGCATATGCAGAAACACCATGGATAACTGTAGAACTTTGGCCTAAAGGACCTTATGAGTTAGGAGGAGGATGTGTCATTATAAATGCATTTGAAGGAATAAATTCTGAAGATGATGGAAAATGGGATGAGATATAACTTGTGCCCTCAATATTCACATGTCTAGGGTTATTCCCACAAACGGGAATACTAGTACTAGGTCTAGGTTGCGTGTGTGGGGATCCTCCCATTGCAGGAGTAGAAGGTGCAATATTACCACTACTGAATCTATCTGCATGGAAAGGAATGATAGTGCCCCTAGGCGTAGTACTAGGGTCAACACCATATCAAAAATTGGTTGCCGTTATTATCTCAGGAAGGTATGGCATGCCATATCTTAAGCCAGTGATAGAGGGTGTAGTATGAGTCTCACCATTTAGATTATGTGACCAATACTAGCGGTCTGTGTTTATGTAGTCAGGAAACTATGATAAAGCATTATGTGATGTCCCAACCTCAAAGTGATCGGGTTCCTCTGGAGTCCCATATAAGCTATCAGGAATAGCCTCCGTCTCGGGGGGTGGAGAAGGGGGATGCTCCAAGATCTTAGATGAATGACTCATGGTGAGATCTATGTGTGAATCAAAGTGAGTATTGGTCCACTCAGACTATCTGACTCTCTCTCCCAAAGGAGGAGGAGATGTAAAAGGTGGAAGACCTACTAAATGATGAGAGCAGTGGGGTGCCACACCCGAATCCACTATAACTCAACAAAAGTAAAAATACTCAAACTAATTGCATCCCTTAAAGCAATATATTGTACAAAGAGCACACTCCTAAGAAAATATACAACCAAAATACAAGCAAACCAAGGGGAGGATATGTGAGCTCCCAAAGGAAGAAGGTATGTCTCTCCTAGGAGAGGCTTGAGACTCCCATACACTACAAGCAGATGTGTGTAACCAATTATAGTGGCCCTCAGCTTCAACACGTAAAGCGACTGTGCTATCCGACCCTTACTTGGACAAGACACTCATATAATAACCTCTGCAAGTACCCCCTGTGATACCTAGGTAAGAAAACTAAGGTCACCTCAATATCACCAATGCTCAGGTAGCCAATCGCATGCGGGATCGACTGTATGGGCATGGTAGAAAATCCTGAAGCTCGAAAGCACCAACTGGGACCTCAAAATCCCCTAGATACGAATACGATTCTGTAAATATCTCCGACGCTCACTGAAAGTGGCTAAGGGATATCCCAACCACAATCATGTACGATGCCTCATGTTTAACTCCTTTGTAAGAAGAGTTCCCCAAGAAACACTAATTATACCAAGGATTTCACTCTCTCACCTGGACAGACACCTACTTGTTTCTTTTAATAGTCTTGGATAATTAACTCACAATGAACTATTCCAAGACTCTAAATCCTAGTCTTGTTGATGAACTCTATCAAATAAAAGTGTGTTATTCATTTCGATTAAGCGTTCATTTTAATGGCTGTGATTAATCAAAGGGAAATGACCATGCAACCAATGGTATTATGATTCAATAGTGAAATAAATGTGCACACCTAACAAACAATTCCAAGTGCAATTTTGTCGAAATGAAAAATGGGGTATGCCACTACATGAGATGGATGTTTTTTCCTTCAAATGAAAATGCAATCATTCCTAAATTAAAGCCTAACTACAACCTCAGTAAGAAAACCTAATGCAAGTACGATGCAATTGCAAAAATGCAACAATGCATAAATATGCAAAAATCAAATATTTTTGTATTTTTTGAAATAAATGAGATATAAAGCAACAAAAGAATATACAACTCTTAGACCTTGCAACCACTCCCAAATAGAATCCAAGCAAGGCACCAATATCAAAGAGACCTAATGCACTAATCCCAAAACAAAAAAGAAAAAGATGACAAGAACAACATCTAATCAAAGGAAAACTAAAAAGACAGTCTCTGGTCAGAAACAAAGGTAGTATACAGACACCTACAACATCTAGGAAGACTCAACAATATTCAAAACTCACCCAACAACTTCCAATCATCCAAATAAATCTCAAAACGAAGGCATATGTGACTGTTCGTAGAAACCCTGCGTACATACACGAGAATTCAAAAGGAAACTGCGTGGATACACAACCGTGAAGAGAAAATGCATGTATAGGAAGGAAAAGAGGGTCAAATGATAGGCCAAGAACAAAATTACTTCAACCATACAATAAAGGGTAAAATTGCTTCTAGAATCGACACAAAACTTAGAGAACAGAGATAAATTCAAGCACATTGTGCACCCAATCCCCCCCCAAAAAATAAGGAATGTCCCCAGCAGAGTCACGAATTTTGTTAGGGAGAGAAACTTGCTATGTATTTTTGTGTACCACAATAAACTGAATGACACCAGAAATCAATCCTTTCCAATATGCAAGAGAAATAAATAAATATAACACTAAGGGACATGAATCGTACCTTGTTCCAAACGGTTGATGTAGATCCTCGTTGAGATTTTCCAATCATGCTTGTATTCCCAATTTTCTCTCAACAACAACAAACAAGAAAATAATGCTATATATTCAAGTGTTAGGCCTACTCTGGCATAGATAATCAATCATGTATGAGAAAATAAATACATCCATGGAAACAATATTCATATTTATGCAGATGTATTGGATAGGGAATGGATATTTCTATTAATAAAAACAGATATACAATAGTGAAAACTTATGTTGGAGCTTCTTCAAACCCGAAAAATTGAGTCCTCCACCAGGGCCTCCACCACTTCAATCCTCCATCTCTTAATGGAAAGCTCACAAAGCAAAGAAAATCTTGGGAAGAGAAGCACTATGTGCTCCAAAGGGACAAAGGGATGCAAACTCAAGCATAAAAAGTGAGGCAAAAATGGAGTATAGTTTCCTTTCTCTCAATTTTCTCCTCCTTCAATGTATCCAAGAGGATCAATATATAGCACTCCAAAGAGGTAGTGGAGGGATGAGTCTGAGAAATCTTAAGGAATATGGAAGGCCAAGAGATAAGATATTAGGACCCCTACAAGGAAAAATCCAAACGAGGCAACAATGGACTATAGTTTCCTTTCTAGTAGTGTGGGGAACACTACTAGAGGTTAACTGCCACTTACTGCATGTGCATGCATCAGTTAGGGAATCTCCTAGACAAATCCCTACATTTTAGGAGCCAATGGGAGTCTCGACACCAACCTACTTCAGTCAGTTGGTATTAGCACTAGTTAGTCTTAGTTATCCCCTAGTTACAATCAGTTACTTCACAGTCAGTTAGGCTAGCACTATGAATGCATGGATAATGCATGGTTGCAAGGGGAGGAGCACTTTACCTACCTACCACACTCAGTTGCACTGAGTTACCTAGTTGTTACTGCTTGTTGGAGTTATTGGTCATCAAGCACTTGTCTATTTGGACTTCGATATTGATTAGGAGACCTTGAGTTAGAGGTTCAGTTAGATATAGTCTTATCCACTTGGAGGATTCAAATTCATTACTCATGCATTCAAATTCTACCTATGTATACTGCATTGTAACACCAGATATTATTATGATGAATATACTATAAATTCTTGAGCAATACTTGTCCGTTTCCTGTGTGGTTTGTTTTTCTTAGTTTTTATTTTCATTCTCCATTTAATTGCTGCAAACATTACCAAAACTCTCTGCTTGAAGATATAAATGGAATTCAAATTCTAATATGGTATCAGAGCCTTCTAAGGTAGGTTTCATGCTTTTTTCTCTCCATCGAACATTAGAAGCAGCTGGGTTTCCACAAAAGTCCCCTATGAAAATTTGCTAGCTATGGATTCATTCAGATCAGTAGAGAGGGCATGGCAGACCCTGAAAACATGTTCATGCAGGGAGGAAAAACATGATTCTAACAGTTCATATGTTTTAGTGTTATTTGTAGTGAAATTGACAGGTGCTACGTAGCTTGAAAAAAGTATTTGCAGTCTCCCCGCCTGAGAAATTATGAGTTCTCAAACTCCTGAGCCACAGATACTCACAACTTCCAATCACCTTGATTGGAGGATTGATATACAACTGGCCTTGTGCAAGCATGGCTACCATAGGATCATACATGGATGGGAGGCTGAGCCTCATTAGCTGGTAGAGAAGAACAACTTCGTAAACTATTTCAATGAAAAATTCGAGTACTTATGTACTGATATTTCCAGAGATATCCTCTTTCATCTAGAAGGATTGAGGACTCCCAGAGAATCCTGGGAGAAGCTTGATAGCTTGTTTAACAAATAAGATGAGCTTTGGGGACACATTCTGGAGAATGAGTTGGTATCTTTACATCCCAATATTTTTGAGACTATTGAGCAATTCTTCTCCAAATTCAAGTCTCTAGTGCTACAATGCAGGATAGAGCAAAAGGATGAGCAAAATTTCCTTTCCATGCTCAACAAACTAGGTCCTGAGTACTCTGTCTACATCTCTATGTTTCATTCCAAGCAGTAAAGCTTTCCTGATTTGAAACTTCCTTATTTAGATTCATTCTTTGAGTCCTTAATCAAAGAACAAGACAAATTTATTCGAATGGGAGTCATTCAGACTTCCAAAGATCAAGATCTCTTGGTTACTGACTCTTCTAAAGCACAAGCAAAGGGGAAATCAAAGAAGGAGCCAAAGGTAGCTGGTTCAAAGCCTAAACCAAATCAGCAAGCTTCCGAAAGGACCTTTGGCTCTAAGAAGAAGAAATTTGGGAAAACATTATGTCCCTACTGTGAAAAAGGGTATCACCTTGAAGATAATTTTATGAGGAAGGGAGTTGATGAAATGTCTATCTGCTCAAGAAGCATAACATCCAAAGAGAAAAACAATATGATAATGGACATGAAATATGTCATGATTTCAAAGCAAGACTACCTTGGTCTACAACCTATTTGATTGATTCTGGAGCCTCCAACCACATGGTTTCTTCTAAGGATCTCTTCTCCTCACTTAGTGTCAAAGAAAGGCCCACTATTCACATGGGAGATGATTCCCAAATCCCAACAGAAGGGAAGGTCACTATCAGAGTGAAGCATGGTGTGTTCAGAGATGTCCTATATGTGCCCTCACTTGCAGCTAATCTATTATCTATTTATCAGATGACCTATACTGGCTCACCAAAGCAAGTATTGTTTGGACCTGACTCAATAGAGATGACCAATATATCAACTAGGGATATTGTAGTGAAAGGGATTGCTGATCATGCCTCCAAGGCATACTATTTCTCTCACTTCACGCCATTCTCAGTTATAGCATCATCACAGCTTCCATTTGAAGTTGATGAAGGTATAAACATTCCTTCACTTCCTATTGTAGTTTCAGTTTTAAATCCTGACATTTTTGATTCAGATTCAGAAGAGGAGTCATCCTAGTTTTATCCAGACATTGAGCTTACAACTCAAAGTGATCTAGATCCAGATCGAACATCTAGCTCATTCCAACAGCCTAATTGGGCCAAGAATCTCATAGAAGTAGCCAGAGATGGTGTTAGGGATCCATATGACAAAAGAAGAATGAGGTCCTGGTATCAGAAGGAGAGTGTAGCATTGTCTCACACAGATCCTCTTCTTGTTGAGAGGCGTTTTATGATGCTTGGGTAAGATCCTCAATCCTTTAGGGAGGCTTTCCATGATCCTAGATGGAATACAACCATGGATGAGGAGTTTGATTCTATACATGACAACCAGACCTGGGAACTTGTCCCCTTACCTCTAGGAAGGAAGCCAGTATAGTGCAAATGGATCTACAAAACCAAAATAGCTACTGATGGGACCAAAACCAAGTACAAGGCTCAGTTGGTGGAAAAAGTGTATTCTCAGGTCCAAGGCTTGGACTACAATGAGAAATTCGCTCCAATAGCTAGAATGGACTCCATTAGGCTGGTATTGGACATTGCTGCTTCCAAGATATGGGATGTACACCACATGGATGTGAAGAGTGCCTTCCTCAATGTATATTTGGAGGAGGAGATCTATATGAAACAACCTAAGGGGTTTATTGATGATCCTTCCTTAGTCTGTAGATTGAGGAAATCACTGTATGGACTCAAAAAAGCCCCAAGGGCATGGTACTCCAAGATGGATGCTTTCCTCATCTCTCAAAAGTTAGAAAGGTGAAAATATGATTGCAATGTCTACATGAAGAAGAAGGAGGGGTTCTTGCTTATAGTTGTATTGTATGTGGATGACTTTCTCATTACCAGCAGCTCTGGTGCTGGATTGAGCAGCATCAAGTCTTCTCTTAATAAAGCATTTTCTATGACTGACTTAGGACTGTTAAGATAGTTCATTGGTCTCGAAGTAAGTCAAAAGAATTTATAAATCATGATCTCACAGTCCAGGTATTCATCAGACATGCTTAAGAGGTTCCACATGGAGGATTTCAAGGCAGCCCCCTGCCCTTTCTTATCAAGCATCAGGCTTGAAGAAGGTGTTTCCACACCTTTGGTAGACAACACTCTCTATAGATAGGTCATTGGAAGCCTTATGTATCTCACTCATCCGAGACTAGACATATCCTATGTTGTGAGTGTTGCTTCTAGACATATGTAGGAGCCACATGAGCTGCATTGGAAGGAAGTAAAGAGGATCTTGCACTATGTGTAGGTACTATTGATTATGGGATCCACTATGCTATTGGAGCATAGCTGGATCTCACAGGATTTACAGACTCAGAATGGGAAGGAGATGGAAATGATAGGAAATCCACCTCGGGTTTTGTATTCATGATTGGATTTGGACCAATTTTTTGTTCCAGCAAGAAGCAAGCAAACCTTGCACTTTTTCAGCAGAAGCAGAGTATCGGGGAGCTATGAATGCAACTATTCAGGAATTTTGGCTACATGGCATCTTGATAGAGTTCAATATTCAGAATTCACCTATAGCACATATTTATTGTGACAACCAGATTACAATCAAGATCTCTAGTGATCCTGTTCAGAGGAAAAGGACAAATCACATAGAAGTTCACATGCACTACATTCAGGAATTGGTGCATGACAGAATCATCACATTGCACTATTGTCCGACAGAGGATCAGATTGAAAATATTTTTACCTAGTCTTTTATTGAAAAGAGATTTTCCTTTCTCAGGTCTCATTTGGACATTAAGGCATGATTCTCAGTTCCTATCTTGAGGGGGTTTTTCCCAAGAGGTTTTCCTACCTCATTTTTATTATGTCTCTTAGATTGTATATTGAGTGACCTATGGTCTTGTTACCAGGGCCCCATAGTTTTCCGAGTTAGGATTCAGGGGGGGTGTTAGGATTATTAATCCTCCCTTATTCATACTTTCTATTAGATTAATTATGCTAACTTAGGAACCTAAATTAATTAAATGGGCCCACTAGTGCAATTGGGTCCACTTGGCCCAATTGGGACAAATGTACCAGTCATTGAAGTGTGGGGAACACTACTAGAGGTTAACTAGCACTTACTACATGTGCATGCATTAGTTAGGGCTCCTCCTAGACCAATCCCTACATTTTAGGAGCCACTGGGAGTCTCGACACCAACCTACTTCAGTTAGTTGGTGTTAGCACTAGTTAGTCTTAGTTAGCCCCCAGTTACAATCAGTTTCTTCATAGCCAGTTAGGCTAGCGCTACTAATGCATGGATAATGCATGGTTGCATGGGGAGGATGTAACAAACTTAAATAATAACAACAAACAATAATAAAATAATAATAATAATAATAAACATCAACATATATATATAAAATAAATAATAATAATTAATAATGTCTTTACGAAAAGACATGACTCTTAATGAAATAGTATTTCGCCAAAATATAAAATAGTGGACCTTTAGTTGTAACTTATCACTTATCATATCTTTTTATCAATATCTTATTTACCATCGAAATGTGGACCTTGAATTATTTGTGGGCATTTTAGAGTAAATACTGCGGTTAAAGAAGCTTTTACGCAACATTGGTATTAGAGCTATACGACCCTTGGCCATTATTTACACTTAGTGTAAATTTAGTTTTTAGGGTTTCCGTAAAATATTGGGCATTGTCCAAAAAAAATGTAAAAAAAGAAAAATAAAAGTTAAAAAAGAAAAGATAAAAGTAAAACAAAAAAGGGTAAAAGTGCATAATAATAACTACTAACAAGCAAGTGAGATTTTAACTTAGCTGGGGAAGGTAACACTGATTCCTCCCAACCACCCAATCTACTAGAATTTTACAAAACTTAAGGGAAAAAAATCTAAAAGTACATAATAATGGCTACTAAGGAGCAAGTGATATTTGAACTTAGGTTGGGAAGGTAACAATCATTCCTCCCAACCACCCAATCTACAAGAAGTATTTATCAACCTTCAAAAAGAAAAAAAAGTATTATTATTATAATAATAATAATTACTTAATAATTGTATTAAGTACAATTATTAAATTACAAGAGTAAAGAAAAACAAGAAAAAATTCGAAGAAGACAAGAAGTTAGTCAAAAGGAAAACCGACTATTGTCAAAGAACACCAGAAGTGAGGAATTATGGCAAAATCTAAATCAGAATTGCGGTCCCAACTACAAGTAGCAATTCACAAAGTGTTTGACATGACAAAGATGGATATTTCTAAGGAATTAATGAGTAAAAAATATACCAATTAGAATCTACAAAACCAAAAAATCATGAAAGATTTAGTCGAGAATAACAAAGAAATAAAACGATTAAACAAAATCATAAAGGACAAAGATGACAAAATCACGCAAATTCTGAAAAAAGTAAGATGCCAAGAACTAGAGAATTGTCACCTTCATCAATAGATTGAGGAACTCCAACAAAAAGAGGAAGACTCAAAAAAAGCACACAAGTTGGAAATTACAAAAGTCTATAAAATTACAAAAGTCTATAAAGTCGAATTCCATTTGAACCTAAAGAATCGAAAAAATTACCATGCAGTCTACCAGAAAAATGATGTTGCTCAAAACAATGATAATATCCTGAGGAACAATGAACAAAAGTAACCAAGCCAACGCTATGAAGGTCGGAGATACGAGCGCCGATATGACAATTATCGTGGAGGATTTGAAGGTCAAGGCCGATTCAATGGAAATCGGGACAATAGACCATGATGACCCATCCAGTGTTTCATGTGTTATAAAGAAGGCCACTAATACGCATACTATCTGTATAAAGATAAGACTGACCTGAAATTTTGTACTAGTTGTGGAGTGGGCGATCACTCACTAGAGGATTGTCTCACCATACTTGAAAAAATCAACAAGAAGAAAAATGTTAATGTCTTGTCGTGTGTTCAGAAATGTGATATAATTCCTACAAATAATTTACATGTATTCACTAGACAAGGAACAAAGACTGGTAATGCTAATCCATGCGTAAGTAAAATAAAAAACAAAGATGATTATCCTAATCCCATAAAGCAAAAACAATTGTACAATGATGCATCAAACATGTTCCAAGAACTCGCTTGACAAGAAGAAATTGATAACAATCGACAATATGTATCACACAAATTGCTTAACTTAATACATAATGAAAAATTAGTAGCACAATTTATTGATCTGTTATATAATATTAAGAACAAAGCTAACATGGAGAAACAAACTAAAAACATATGCAGCCTAAATCAGAAAGATAAGAGTGATGCTGACGCACTTATCGACCTGGAAATTGAGGAATATCACATTCGACAAGTTGTTCTTGACTTTGGATCCAAATTAAATATCTTGAAATGAGATACATGGGAAGAAATAGGTAGAACTCGACTAAATGAATCAGGCATATATCTCGAATTAGCAGATCAAGGTTTGATCATTACCATCGGTGTATGGTGGAATGTCAACACAACCATCAAGGGAATTTCTACGAAATTCGATTTCAAAATCATAGACCCTAAAGAAGGATCCAGTTCTTTTCTAGCCTTGGTGGGTCGACCATGGGGTAAGAAAATGAAAGCATCGATTTTGTTAGACAAAGAGAGGATAAAGCTCAAAGGAAATGGACAAAAAGTTATTGTCCCCATTCACCCTTCTCAACATGAACCTTGGATTGAACCGATAGATGAAGAAGTCTAGGTTCGACAACTCTACAAAGTTCAAAATAACAAAAACTATATTGAGCCAAATATTTATGGGGAACTTCACTTAGGTAACTAAGATTTAGTTGGATATAATTCAGATGCAGAATTATATGATTGGGAGATAGAGAATTATGAAACTCAAGCACAACGATGTTGAACTATCCAAGCTATATCAAAAGAAACCGAATTGACAATTATTTTTCATGTCCATCATTCCAAAGATATTTGAAATAAAAATTAGGGAATACCCTTCTTTATCTCTGATTAAAACAGAAAATAAAAAGCCTCTTCGGTATAAAGAAAGAGAGTCATTAGTACTCCATATCGAATAAGTTTCTAAAAACTTAGGAGAGCACGACCGACTACAAAGCCTGGTTGAGATGTTTATAGGTCAAGCCGCTCGATGGTTGGATACCCATCAGTCAAGGATACAAACACAGACAAAAACTTCAACATATTGCGTTGAGAGATTCAGTGGAAGGAAGCTAACTAAAGAGGCACAAATACCAGTCTTCATACAAGGATACAAACCCTAAAAATCACATAAGTATATGCGAAAGGGAATGGAGAAGGCTTGGGTACGAAGATGAACGAACATGGCCACACTTATTTCCATCCACACTTGATGACTTACCAAACAAATGGCATAATATGGAAGAATCTTGAGGCGAAACATTCATATGGCAGGAACTTAAGGAAAACTTCATTAAAGACTTTAGATTCATACTGGAAGATGACAAAATGGTCGAAGCAACATAACAAATAAAAAAATTTATATAATCGACTGTTCATCATACTTCAACACAAAACCATAACCGACTAAAAGCATATTGTAATAACATTTGATCGAATAAAATACCACAGCCGACAAGACTTCGACTAGAGAATGAGCACACTCATGGAAAAATTGTTAAGTGGAAAATTGATAATCTAGAAAGGGTAAAATCAATTAAAACAATATTCAAAGTTGAGTCAACCAACAAAGACGATACTGAAAAGATGACAGCAACATATTTTTCTGCATCATTTTCTTAGTTTAAGGAGGGAAATTGATAAATCAACAAAAATAAGGTGCCATAATGGATGGATGCGAAGGTCAAAAATAAAAAGTTGACATCTCTAATGATGATTGACCAAAAATGGCACAAATAGGTGATTATTGGAACGATGAACAAACACCCGAAATAGTTAACCTACTTAAGGAATTTCAGGATGTCTTTGCCAGAGACTATAAAGACCTTAAAGGATTAGTACAAGAGATGGGTGAAATGAAGATATACATCAAACCTAATGCAATACTAATTAATAAAAGGCATTACAAATTAACTCACAAATACAAATAAATAGTGAAAAAAGAGATCAACAATATGCTAGAAACTGGAATTATCTACCTGATCGACCAGTTGGAATGAGCAAGTCCTATGGTGGTCCAACCGAAAAAGCACAATCCGACAAAATTACGAATCTGTGTCAATTTTAGAGAGCTAAATAAAGTCACTTTAATAGATCCCTTTCCTAGTTGTAGGATGTGAATGATATTCATTTACAGATGGATTCTCAGGATATAATCAAGTTCTGATCACAAAAGAAGACCAGAAGAAGACGCCATTTGTTTGTGAATTCAGTTCATTTGCGTACAAAGTTATGCCATTTGGATTAAAGAATGCACCAACTGTATTTTCTAGGATAGTAGTTAAAGCATTCCAAGAATACATATACAAGACGATGGCTGGATACTTTGACGATTGGATAATATACTCCATGCTGAAAGATCACTGTAAGTGGCTAAGACTAATGTTGGAAAGATGTTGACAAATCCAACTATCTCTCAATATAAGGAAATGCATATTTTTGACTCCCATAGGAATCCTATTGGAACATATCATGTGCAAAGACAACATCAAAGTCGACTTTGAAAAAATAAAAATCATTCGATAAGTCGACTTGAACAAGGACCGATTTAGTCTATCAACTGACTAAGTCGATGGGCCAATTTAGTCGATCAGCCGACTAAGTCGGTCTGCTGACTAAAATAAAAGATTAGGTTGGCTATCTGAAAATTCGTGTCAGTTCACCGAACCGATAGGTAGTTATTTTGTAACTATCTGTAAATTGTATATATTAGGCTATTGAGCCAAAAGAGAACTCAGTTCAATTCTCTGCGTTGTATGGACTCACTATAATAATATAATCTGCTTCACTTCTATCTGTTCTTGTCTCTTGTCTCTGTTTTATATTTATGTATGTTTTAGTATGTATTTTTGGTAACCTTATGTGATCTGTGAGATTACAACATTGGTTCCATTGCTGGTAGTACATGACTGAAATATATTCTCACATATGATACCAGAGCAGGAGATTAAGGACTGGTGGGAACATAAAATTGAAAATTATCTACAGAATTACGCACGAAGGAACAGATTAACAGTCGCTGAAGCAAAAGAAATATTTTTTATAGAAATGCATGAAAATTTTGTCGAATTAGTGCTCCAAATCTTGAAGCAACTCCTAGATGAGAAAGCCAGACGCAACTAAAGAACAACATTTGCTAGAAAAACTGATCCGAGGAGGTCGAACAAATTTGTCAGAGTGGTTTGAGAAGATCACCGATGACTTCTGTGAGGAGCAGGAAGTCGAAGATAGAACTTCAGTGGAAACTGTCAAAGAGAAATTTTACACAGATTTCACTGAACAATTTTTGTGTTCTCTACCGACCTTGCTGTTCAAATTCTTGATTGAGAAAGGAGTAGCACATGTCATCGAATCTCGTCCATCACTACACGAACAGCCAACGAACTCTAACTGGGTGGAGAAGTAGAGAAAGTGGGAAAACTTCATTGCAGAAAGGGAGTGGGAATACTTCCTGAGCAAATAGACCGAACCATTCAGGCTTTCTAAAAAGCATTGGGTAGGCTATGGGGGGGTAGCTAGTTATGTGTTGAAGATAGAGCATAGTGGATCCTAGTCGACTAGAATCCGATATCAGTCACCAGTAATGAAAAGTCGACCAAAGAGGACCCCAAGAGAATAGTATCCTATGAAAGTATGTCAGACATTCAGAAGATAGAAAGGGATGAGAGACACCAGAGAAGGGAAGCAAGCCGTGAAAGAGCCTTAGCGCTGCACAGAGGACAAAACCCTAGGGAGAACGACCAAGAAGAGAATTCACCAGAGTCGGGTCATGACCGACATGAAGAAGGCGTGGAGCAACAGGCGTCCCCTAAGGAGGAAGAAGTGTGGATAGAGCAGCCAGAAGCTCTCCATTTAAGAGCTCCTAGTGAAGGCACAACCCTTTCCCCATTGAATCCGCGTACTCGAATACAGACTATTGTCGAAGATGACCTTCGACTACGAGCTGGTGAATTCACTATATGGAGCCGACGAGGTGGCTAATCGAACCCTGGATGACACCTTATTATACGTCGACCAGTGGAAGGGAACTGGGTGATGTTTCAAGCGACAACCTCCATCCGAAGTATCCACTTGATCTTACTGACAGATGAAGGAGCTCCTGCCCCCCCCGCCAAATACAACTTTAGAAGAAATTGAACAATAAGACCCGTGACCCAATAGTTGCAGTGGACCATCGATAGGAGAATTCGACACTAAAAAACTGCACGTCGACGAATAATCGACAACCAACGGGAACACCAGTTTCATCGACCAAAATTCTGTAGGCACGACTACATCAATAACCCCACCACCCTCACCACCACCCCCACCTCCTCCATCGCCAAATTTTGAGAGCAGTGAAAATGATTCAGACATGGGTCATGGATCGGCTCACATTCCTCTTTATGAGGGAGATGAAGACCTCGGACGACATTGGTTCGTCTATGAGTCGACCTGGGAATCCAACCAGGTTACAGATGAAGATCGACAAATGGCGCAGTTCGCAGGAGCCTTAAGGAAAAGGGCATTGACATGGTACATGACATTTTTGGAGAGACAACCCAGAGCCACAAAAGCTGAGATTAAGGCGCAATTCTTGTCATTTTTAAAAAATCCCGACACTAAGCACTTGGCCGCAAAGAAACTCAAAACCACTTCACAAAATCCAGGAGAATTCGTCCGCGACTACGACAAGTGGTGGAAAGATTTACTGAGCCAATTGGATTATGTTATTGATGAACAGTTACTAATGCAATGGTTTCTTGCAGGACTATTGCAAAAGGTACGTCAACACATTAGTCTGGAGATCAAAACATATGAGGATGCACTAACAAAAGCGCTTTAGGTTGAGATGGACTAAGATTTACCCGCATACCCCATGGACCACAGGTTGGAACAACAGCTCAAGAATGTACAAAAGTCTTTGAAATAGCTCAACCTCAAGAATCAGGAGATCTGGTGCACTAAATGGTCAACTAACGACCATTCAAAAGATAATTGTCGACAAGAATATAGCCGACAAGATGTCCGCTTTGTACAGACCAAATCCTTTTGCGACATTTTCTAGGAACACAGAGATCACTCTACAGCAGATTGCCCGTTTAATATGAAAAATGACAAGGCTTCTTGGTGCGCCATCTGGGAAACCAAAAGTCACAACACCGCTGACTGTCAGTTAAACCTAAAGAACTGACAGAACTATCACGCGGTATATCAAACAAATGCAGTGGTGCAACATAACGAGCAAAACAATCCACCAAATGATCAGACCAGACAAAGATATGATGGTCGATGATATGAGCACCAGTACAACAATCGACACCAAGGTTACGGAGGAAGAGGTCGATTCCCTTGGAATCGCGACATACGCCTGCATCGACCCACCCAGTGCTTCATATGATACAAATAAGGTCTCTGGTATGCAGACTGTCCATACAAGGACAAGACTGATCTCAAATTCTGTACCCACTGCAGAGTAGGAAATCACTCACTTGAGGATTGCCCTACTATGTTAGAAAAAATTAATACCAAGAAAAATGTTAATGTCTTGTCTTGTGTACAGAAGCATGATGTAATAAATACTAAAAATCTACATATTGTCACTCAACAAGGCACACAAACAGGGCCTGATAACCCTCAAATTAGTAAGATTAAAGAAAAAAACATCTATCCTACCCGGCAGCATGAAAAATAAATGTATAAAGAAGCCACACATGTTTTTCAAAACATTGCACGACAAGAAGACCTCGACAACAGTCGACCTAACACAATACATCGATTAATCCAAATCGCTCAAACAGATAAATCAATATCTTAGTTCATATATTTTTTACATGAAATAAAAGGCACCAAACCTAAAAAACAAAGCAAAAACATCTGTCGCTTGAACCAAAAAGACAAAAGTGATGCCGACCCACTTGTCGACTTGGAAATCGAAGGTTACCACATCCGACAAGTAGTGCTCAACTTTGGGTCATAGGTAAATATCATGACTTGAGACACTTGGGAACAGATGGGAAAACCTCGACTCTACGAGTCAGGCATTTACCTAAAACTCACCGACCAAGGCCTGATTGAACCCATTGGGGTTTGGAAAAACATCGAAACGACCATCAAAGGAATCTTGACCAATGTTGATTTCAAAATTATTGACCCAAAGGAAGGATCTAGCTCCTTCCCGGCGCTAGTCGGTCGACCTTGGGGTCAGAAGATGAAAGCATCAATATCTTTGGACAAGGGATGAATCAAGTTAAAAGGAAATGGTCAAAAAGTCATTGTACCTATTCATCCATCCTAGGGAGAGCCTTGGATTGAACCCATTGATGAAGAAGTCAATGTCAGACAACTTTACCAAATCCACAACAATACATACTACAAAGAACCAAACATCCATGGAGAACTTCACTTAGGTAACTAGGACTCAATTGGTTATAACTCAGATGATGAATTATATGAATAAGAGATTGAGAATTACGAAACACAAGCAAGAGGGTGCTGGACTATACAAAAAGTACAGTAAAAACCCACCCGACAGTGCTTCATAGTATCAATCATCCCCAAAGTCTTTGAAAGGAAAATAAGGGAATGCCCCACCTTACAACCGACCAATTTAAACACTACCCAACTACCAAGGTATAAAGAGAGAGAATCACCAGTCATACACGTCGAACAAATATCTAAAAATATTGGTGAACATGGACGAATTTAAAGCTTAGTTGAAACGTTTACAGGTCAAGCAGCTAGATGGTGGGATACCCATCAGATGAAACTATAGACCTGGATGACTTCTTTGACTTACTTTGTTGAGTGATTCGGAGGAAAGAAATTAACCCAGCAAGCCTAGATACCTGTCTTTACCCAAGGTCAAAACCCAGAAGAACATATCAAAACTTGTGAAATAGAGTGGAGAAGACTGGGATATAAAGATGAAAGAGACTGGCCTACTCACTATGGGAAAGTTTATCAACAGACACGACAGAATCTGCAAGGGATTCAGGCTTTGGAGAGCAGGAAGACCACGGAAGCAGTACTTAGACCGATGATTGAAGAACAAATAGTGCTGGAAACAAACAAACTACAGAAACTGGAAAGGGAAGCACATCAGTGGGTAAAAAAAGCTCTTCCCAACTTAGAAAAAGTCGACATCATCTACCCATAGATGAATGATATTAGTTTACAGATGGATTCTCAGGATATAATCAAGTTCCGATCACAAAAGAAGACCAGAAGAAGACACCATTTGTTTGTGAATTTGGTTCATTTGCGTACAAAGTTATGCCATTTGGATTAAAGAATGCACCAGCTGTATTTTCGAGGATAGTAGTTAAAGCAGTCCAAGAATACATATACAAGACGATGGCTGGATACTTTGACGATTGGATAATATACTCCATGCTGAAAGATCACTGTAAGTGGCTAAGACTAATGTTGGAAAGATGTTGACAAATCCAACTATCTCTCAATATAAGGAAATGCATCTTTTTGACTCCCATAAGAATCCTATTGGAACATATCATGTGCAAATACAACATCAAAGTCAACTTTGCAAAAATAAAAATCATTCTAGACTTAAAACCCCTGGTGAACCCAAAACAAGTCAGAGTTCTATTAGGACACATGGGCTATTACAAAAATTTCATTCATCATTATTCAGATATGGCCCATCCCTTGGAAGAACTACTGAAAGAAGATTAGTAGTACGAATGGACTGAGCAATTTGATACTTCATTTGACATGTTGAAGAAAAAACTAGTCGAAGCACCCATTCTCAGGTTTCCAAACTAGTCAATCAAATTTCACGTACACATTGATGCACCAGGCATATCAATAGGTACAATATTAACTCAACCTGGAGATGATGGGATGGACTACCCAATTATGTATAGTAGTTGAAAACTAAATAAGTTAGAATGTAACTATTCAACGACAGAAAGAGAGACACTAGGAATGGTATTTTCACTACAGAAATATCGACATTACCTATTAGCTAATCCTTTCATATTTTACATAGACCACCAAGCTTTAAAATACTTGGTAAATAAACCTTTGCATCATGGAAGAATATGTTACTAGCTGTTATTGTTCAGATAATTTGAGTTCTAAGTAGTAGTTTGACCAGGAAAGATAAATGTCGGACCCAACCACTTGTTGAGGATCAACACAGAGGAGGAACCGACATGAGTCAAAGACAATATTCTCAATGCACATCTATTTTGAATAGAATTTGTACTAGTAGAACTGGAAGAAATAGCTCAATTTCTAGAGAATGGTCAGGAACCTGAAGGTATGAGAACTAAAAAGATACAAATTCTAGAAAGGAAGGCCACACCATATACTCTAATTAAAGCATTATTATACAAAATGGGATTGGATGAAGTAATCCATCGGTGTGTTCTAGAACATGAAAGAGAAAAAATAATGCATGCAGCACACTATGGACCAGCTGGAGGACATTTTTAGTCAAACACGACTACCAAAAAGATCCAACAGTCGGGACTATGGTGGCCGACATTACACAAATATTGTTGAAAGTTTCTTGGTATTTTGGAAACTCGTAAATGGTGCCCAACTAAAGCAGTATCAAAACTGAAAAATCTAAAAAAAAAGAGAGAAACGGTTTCATAACTGTTAACAAAATCTATAAAAACTAAAAAAACCTAAAACTAACAAAAAGAAGCAAAGACCAAAAGACCAAAATGATAGGAAATCTAGAAAGATGTAGCAGAATGAAATTCGACAATAATCGACATTTCCATCATCAACATAATGCATACCGAACAAACAATCGACATTGACAAGAGGATCGAAAGGTTGAATCAACCCATCATGACTATGGTCAGAAGGAGCACCAAAACTAGAGTGCATTCAAAGAGCCTTTAATAGAGTGTCCTTTATCATCAAATAAACAATTAATAACTCCATCGACAAGATCGCCATCTGCTCCACCTATGAATACTACATCGGATGAAGATTTCATACCACTTTACAAAGAACTAGAGTGACAGATTTACCAGATCTCCGAGAGAAAATTACCCACAAAGAAAGATGAGCTAGAGACTGGCAACATGGCCCCAAAGAAAAACCATAGCCATGCGAGCCAAATAAAAAGAGTTTGAATCTGCTGTAACTCCATTAGTGAAACGATTGAAAAATATCAAAAAGGAAAAAGTATAGGAGACTTCATGGGCACGAATCTAGGAGGAGATAAAAAAAATGGGCCTATGAGAAGATAAAAATGATAGAGGAAGGTTTGAAAATAAACCATAACACTATCATGAACTATATGAATGCACCCCTAATGGCAATTTTTGGAAGGACAAAAGAAACTATTTCCAATTCATCATCAGTTGATACCACAATGGGAAGTTTTACTTCGACAAACTGGTGGAAATATCAGGTGAAACCATCTACAAAATTATTGGGTTCTGTAGCAAAGGAGATCCCATCCCTGTGGGTATTAAAGATGGGTTGGTTGAAAGAATAACATGAACACCGACAAGAAAGAACTCCAAAGGGTTAATTGTCGGACAAATTCAAGATTCCACACCCAAAATGGTGGCCAAAATTGTGTCCACAGGCCTAACTGTCACAAGATGAGGATGTGATTTGAAACTTGACATGATGGAAGCTGTTGGCTGTATAGTGAAATCAGAGAAAGTTTATTGCTGGGCTCAATACGTAGCTGACATGCTCAAATATATATGTGAAAAGTTCTAAGAAATAGGTGCAATAATCAAATTTTTTGTCACTGATAATATGAATATCTATGTACCACCTATGTCCAGTCAGGCATCCACAATTCCTAGAACCGACCAGGTTTCATATATGGCATTTCAAGTCATTTTTAATGGCTAGAAATCCACAGAAATTGGAAGAAGGAAAAGTGTTCTTAGAAAATTAGCTTCAAAATCTAAAAATCCAAATAGTGAGATGGAGGGTGCCTCAAAACATCTGAATATTTCTACCCCTGACAACACATATCCAACTGGAACTTAACCATACCATAGTCTGGTATTCACAAGGTTACACAACAAAATCAAAACCTTTGGACTACTATCTAACAGTTCAGGATACTTTCACAAAGCTATCCCACCAGTATAAAACCAAAATAGCCATATCGGTGGGTGCAAAAGAGATTAGCCAACGTATTGTTGAACCATTGACTGACCGAGAGAAGGAAGAAGACTATGAAGTTCATCTTCATATTAGTACCTGCACTTCTGAAGACAGCCCAACAGAAGAGAAACCCTCTTTAGATTGAAAATGTACCGATAGAACAACAAGCCATTGTATCGACAGAACATAACACTATTGTCTCGACTCAACAACATGAGGAGGAGGGAGGAGAATAGACAGATGAGGAAACTCAATATAACAGACTTGAGTATGCTATGAAAAGGGAGAATATGAAAACAATAGCTCAAGAAATATCAACATCAAGAAAAAAGAAAGGGAGTGAGGCACAAGGAAAGGGGAAGCACAAAGTCAACCTTCCTGAGGAGTCAGAAGATGAAGAAGAATTACTTTCTATTGCTGGTGACATTTTGGAGGATGCCACACTGAAAAAACTATCTGTCGAAACACAGTTCAAATAGTTCATCGAATCAGGAGCGAAGCAAGGCAGACCTAAAAGTGTAAAAGTTTCTACCCCTCCCGAAATAATTCCTAATGATTTGAAACTAGAATCCCCATGACCTTCTCTAGCCAGAATAACACCAGACTCGACTATCGCCATATCACCAAACTACCAAGATATAATCCTTGGAACCGTTAAAGAAAAAAATGATAAATATGTTGAACTTCAGCAATTTATCAACAACCTGCCAAATCTATTCCGCATTTCCCAGCAAATCCACACCACGCATAAACTCATAGAGCCGAGATCTTCCCAACGAATTCCCACCCCACAAACCGACCGAGTTTCACCATCGCCAAAATTTGTGGGACTTATCAGATCCTCATTCATCTGAAACCCTGACAAACCATTAAGAGTTGTTGCAGCCCAAATATCATCATTCACACCATATATCCCAAACCCTCCAGTTAATGAGGAAGATGAGGGAACACTTTCTCCTGAAGGAAATTATTAAGCAACACTAGAGAACGAAATCAGAAACCCATGGACTCTGAAGAAACCAACAACCCTGTCGACTTGCAACCAGAAGTTGAAAACCCCATGTCGAAAAATAACCTTCAGACCACTCCATTAACCCTAGACCATTCACCATCATGGTCACCACCACCAATGCTAGAGTCCCCTCACAATATAGAACCACCATCTTCACCACCAATGGATGCACAAACAACTACAAGCCCCACCCATGAAATTCAACCAGTTAACCCAACCACAACAGAAATTTAGTCGACTAAAAATCCACCAACTAAAGAGCACCAAAAAGAGCAGCAACAACCAACATCAGTATCAACAGGACCAGTGGTGGTCCATCACTCTAGACACAAAAAAAAAGAAATAAAAGTATAAAAGATAACAACAACAGACACAACATGTATCGATATTTATCCACCTTCATCAGCTAGGGTCAACTACTGCAGTTGACACACCGAAAATTAGAGATGGAGAACTGGACCAATTATTGGAAGCACTTAATAAAGAGGCTGTAACAAGAAATCAAAGCAGAAAAGAACAAAACTCTTGAAGCAGAACAAGTTGAATTCCTGACCAAATGTAGGAATTTGACACAAATAGTTCTACCAGCAATAACAGAGATCGACATCAACAAACCATTGGAGAGAGCATACCAGTTGTTAGAAAGTGTCATGTCCAACTTTTAGAAACAATTGTAGGCCAAGAAAGATGAGCAAAAAGAAGAGACTTCCGTGCTACTGAGACATCAATACACAACATTTTCAGAATCCCACAAGAAACTGCAGGAGCATTTAGATAAGTCTATCACTACAGAAGACGTATTGCGAAACTGGTATACTTATTATGGAAAAGTATTCTAGTAAGCTAGAGAGACTCGTGAACATATCAAAACACTAGAAAGTCAACAAATACTTGAAGAAACAATGAGGAGCGCCATCAAAGATCAGATAGTATAGGATTCAACAAAGCTCGAGAAAATAGAAAAACAAACACATCAATGGATGAATTAGGAACTTCATAGCCTCAACACATTGGACAAAATTTTCTCACAAATGAAAAGACTACTCGACACAATAGAGGAAAAATATCAATTGATGGGCCCCAACATGATTAATATTATAGACCTTTTGCTACAAGAGAAAATGTCAACCCTCTCAAGCATTACAAACTTGACCATTGACATTCAAAATGCTCTCCACAATTGGACATAATTTCAGCATCAAATAGCCATTACAATAGAATCCATCATGGAGATATGTGTATAGAAACTACCATCTATTTGACTGCAAAGCCCAAGAAGAAAAAAAAAATTGGAAGCAAAATAGTTCAGACAGGATATTTTTGTTACCTCCCTTATTTCTTCGGGACGAATAAAGATTTTGTTCCAGGGGGAGATGTTGGAGAGCTAGTCAGCGAGATGACTAGACTAGTTATGTCACGTCCCTAACCCTTACTTGACGGAGAGGACGCGAATGACATATATCAACCTAGGAAATATAAGCCCCATGAACATAATATAAAAATTACTTTGAAACAAACATTCATAAGTATAAACAGATGCATAATGGAATGTACATGATATATATACAACGGAAGCAAATCATTCATTCAACACATTCATGCATTCAATGAGTTCATGATAATTCATAAGCAAATACAACTGCATGACTTAAATACACAAGAATACTTATATTTTAAAGAATCTTTCCCAACAACCAACTATGTCGTTGCAACGTTCCACCAAACCATAGGCCAATGTTCTCTTTAATCTCTTAGCAACACTACCATCCCCGAGCTGGGCATGATCTTCCCCAAGGAATAAGGAACACTAGCAGACTTCACCCATAGCCAAGGATACAATTAAGATTTAGTCAAGCCAACACATTTGGGGTTTATCAAACTTACATAGGAAGTGTTTTACACTTAGCTAAATTCACATGAGACACAACGAAGACAACATATGGGTTTATCAGGCTACCAGCCAAGCCATCCTTCCAGTTGGGTTTATCAGGCTGTCAAGGAGGTGGAAAGGATGACTGCTAAGGTAGTGAGCTCAACCCCAAAGCTATGAACACCCACACTGGATCTATCCTAATTTCTAAACAACTGCACACCCAACACAAGGAAGCATTCCCTTCTCTTCTACATAGTCCCTCAGGCCATGCCTTCCCTTCCAATGCTATTCATGGCATGCAAAGAAGAAAACTAGCCTTCTAGATTGGTCTGTGAGGTTCTTTCACACACTATGTTTATGAAGCAAGTCTAGACTCTATTTCCATTCCTTCAATCAATTCAAATGCCAAACATGGATGCACACACAAGGATCTCAGTCCTGGGATTTATCAAACATAGTAGATGCCAGGGATTACATATAAACACATAAATTTATGACTTTTTGAACATTGCCGGTGCCAGACCGACTGCTACAAAATACCAAAAATGAAAACATTGTCTGTCTTTCAAATCAAAGACACAAAATTAGCTATTGGGCAATTAGGTTCAAGAAAACGACCAGTAGAGAGGGGAAAATGTGAGAGAGAACAAAATTTCCGAACATGGGAAAAATCATAACACAAAAACAAAAAACATGAAGGATTCAGATCGTCGGACATGAGAAAATCGTGTTGGTTCAGAATCAGAGTAGTTTTTGCTTTCTTTCTCTTGCGTGAATGCCCAATTGGGTTTCCAAAAAGGTTTTGTTGAAACCAATTCGTGAGGGAAGGTGAAACGTTGCCGCATGAGGGAAAGGTGGTCGTTTTTGGTGATTTCTTGCCCAAGAAATCCAAAAAACATTTTCCCCAAAGTAGGGGCGCTACCCAATTCGAATTTCCCCACTTTTCCAATCCCCCACTCTCTCATCCTTAGGAAAAATCATGCCCCCATATAATTTATTTGCGTTGACATAGCTGACTTTGGGTTTTTAATTAAAATTTCAATTTTAACACAATGTCTACCCTTTTAATGTTCAACTAGAAAATAAAAAAATACCATTGGCCACATCTTAATTGCCGAAACATAAACACTAAACCAATGATGGGGTGTTTTCCTATCTCCACACCATGATTATTTACATAATAATATTTAAATGCCAATAGGGTCAAAACCAGGGTATTACATTCCCCTCCCCCTTCAACTGTTAGAAAAACAGGACCGCAGAGAAATAACAGATATACAGTTAAACCAATAAACAAGATGTAAAACACATTAAAACATTACAGAGAGACACAGATATAACATGGTTCACCCAAATGATGGGCTACGTCCACAAAGAAATTTCCAGTCCTTTTATTATAGTCCAAAAAGATGAAGGGATACACCCTGCAGCAAAACCACTGCACTTCCTCTTCACGCTCTCACAGTCTCTCTTCTAATACAATACAATACCATACTCAGTCATTTTACAATGCTTTCTTTTATAGGGGAAATACAATGGGAAAATTCTAGGGTTAACCCAATACCATGGGTCCGCAAAACTGTTGGACAACACACATTCCAAAAAATTTTCTCGGGGGCTCCGCCCCCGAACCCCCTTTTTCAGGGTGCTGCCCTAAACCCTAAGGCAAGGGGAATGAGTGTACAGTACTCCTGGGTTACAATCACAGTTGAATAATATCTCTGGATCTAGAATATTAGGCTCCACAACCAACAATCTCCCACTTGGAGACTGATCACAGCAACTCCACCGTTACTACACTTGCTGGACTATGCTATGGACCTTGGACTTGGAAAATTTATTCTTTTCACCTTCATGCTTGAAGGCCAACAAAAACCTATTAGGAACTCAGTTTCTCTCTGGTTACTCCCTCTGTTAACATGTCTGCAGGATTTTGGCTAGTGTGTATCTTTTCTGATTTTAACAGTTCTTCATCTAGAACAAATCTTATGAAGTGGTACTTGAGTTGTATATGTTTAGTACTCAAATGAAAGGATGATTTCTTTGCAATATGAATGGAACTTTGGCTGTCACTATATAGCCTACTATTCTCCTGCTTCTTACCCAATTCTTCCATGAACCTCTGCAACCAAAGCATCTCCTTACTAGCCTCTGTAGTAGCAAAATACTCTGCTTCCTTTGTTGAAAGTGCAAAAACCTGTTGTAGTTTTGAAATCCAACTTACTGTTGTTCCACCTACAGTAAACACATACACTATGGTGCTCCTCCTGCTGTCTTTATCACCAGCCATATTTGCATCAACATATCCCTATAGAACAGTGTCTGAACCTCCAAAACATAATGCATGAGAAGTGGTACCTCTCAAATACCTGAGAATCCACTGTACTTATTTCCAATGCTCTTTACCTAGATTATTCATATACCTGCTCAGAACTTCCACTGCATGTGCAATATCTGGTCTTGTGCACACCATGGCATACATCAAGCTCCTAACCGCTGATGAATAGGGAATCTTGGACATGTAATCTATCTCTTCCTGTGTCTCTGGACACATATCCTTGCTTAGTTTGAAATGGCTCGCAAAAGGTGTACTGACTGGTTTTTCATTCTACATTCTAAACATCTACAACACCTTTTCTATGTACTCACCTTGAGACAATGTCAATTTGTGATTTTTCTTGTCTCTTGTTATTCTCATACCAAGGATTTGCTTTACAACACCCAAATCCTTCATCGCAAATGATTTATCTAGTTTTATTTTGAGCACATTTATATCCTGCATATTAGACCCTGCAACAAGCATGCCATCCACATACAATAACAAGATAATATATCTTCCGTTATCTAGCCTCTTGAAATAAACACAGTGGTCAGAATGACATCTATCATAACCTTGTTCTGTCATAAACTTATCAAATTTTAAATACCACTGCCTTGCAGCTGTCTTCAGGCCATACAAGCTCTTCTTCAACTCGCAAACCAAATTCTCCTTCCCTTTGACCTCATACCCTTGTGGCTGCTGCATATAAATCTCTTCCTCCAAATCCCCATGGAGAAAGGCAATTTTTACATCTAACTGTTCAAGATGCAAATCTTCTACCGCCACTAGATTTAAAATCGTTCTAATTGAAGTCATTTTAACAAAAGGAGAAAATATTTCATCAAAGTCTATACCTTTCTTTTGTGTAAACCCCTCTACAACAAGTCTAGCCTTGTACCGCTTCTTTCCTCCATATTCTTCCTTCAACCTGTAAACCCATTTATTTTGCAATGCCCTTTTTTCTGTAGGCAACTTAACCAGATCCCAAGTCTGGTTTCTTACCAATGAGTCCATATCCTCATCCATGCCTTGCTCCCACTTCTTTCTAGTTTATACCTGCATTGCTTCGTCAAAACATTTTGGTTCACCAGAATCAGTCATCAATAAATAATATAGTGAAGGAGAGAATCGTTTAGGGGGCCTACTTAATTTGGTAGACTTTCTTACAGTTGCAGGAGTTTCAGGTACCTGCTAATGCTCTTGATTTTCTAGTGATTTTGGAACTTCATTTTCTTTGATTTCATCAAGCACTGTGTACTATGTGTTTTCCTTTTCTTCTTTATTTCCCTGCAATTGATCTTTGTACATGACCTTTTCATTGAATACTACATCTCTACTCCTATTGATTTTGCAATTTTTAAGATCCCATAAGCAATAACCAAAATCATCAACCCCGTATCCAATAAAGGTACATTTCTTGGATTTAGCCTCAATCTTTGTTTTATCATCTTTATCAATATGGACAAATGCTTCACAACCAAAAGTTCTCAGAAATGAGTATTTTACATGTCCATGCCTCCTCTGGAATGCCACCATCCAAAGCACTTGAAGGCCCTCTGTTTATTAAATAAAGAGCAATGTTTACAGCATCATCCCAAAACTGTAAGGGAAACCCTGCATGCAATCTCATACACCTTGCACGCTCCATGATCATTCTGTTCATCCTTTTTGACACACCATTTTCTTGGGGTGTTCTAGGGACTGTCTTCTCTCTGCGAATCCCATTGTGTGAACAATAACTGTCAAACTCCTTGTTGCAGTACTCGCCTCCATTATCATATCTGATACATTTCAACCTTTTTCTTGTCTTGTTCTCATCCAAAGCTTTCCACTTCTTAAAAGTATCAAACACATCATATTTTTGTCTAATGCAATAAACCCAAGTTTTTCTAGTTGCATCATCAATAAAAGTAACATAATAACGAGAGCCACCAAGAGATTATACCTGAGCTGGTCCCCATACATCTGTATGGACAAGCTCTAACTTTTCACTCTTCTTTTGTTTCCCAACCCTAAGAAATCTAACTCTCTTCTATTTTCTATAAACATAGTTCTCACAGAATTCCAAACTTACCTGCTTCAGATCAGGAAGCAGTTTCCTTGAGTGGAGAATCTGCATCCCCTTCTCACTCATGTGTCCAAGCCTATGATTCCACAATGCCACACTTGTTTCTGTGGAAGCTATAGAGATATAATAATCAATATTATGAGGACATAAATATAACGTACCTATCCTATCTCCTTTTGCAATCACTATTGATCCTTTAGTGATCTTCCACCTTGTTTCTCCAAACATAGACAAACAGCTGCCATCTCCCAACTGCCCTGTTGAGATCAGATTTCTTTTCATAGCAGGAATGTTCCTTACATCCTTTAGCAACCAGTCATTTCCATTAGTTATCTTAATCCGTAACTTACCCTTTCCAACAATTTTACATGGTTCATCATCCCCCAATAACACATGCCCAAAATCACCTTGAACATAATCATGAAATAATTTCCTATGGGGTGTAGCATGACATGAAGCCCCTGAATCTACTACCTAGTAATCGCTAGTATTATCTAATGCAAGAATCAAAGAATCTTGTAACACATCACCTGCTACATTCGCTTCTTGAGTAGTCTCTTGCTGCCTTTCACCTTTCTTCTTTGGTGCTCGGCATTCTTTCTTCAGATGTCCTTTCTTACCACAGTTCCAACACTCTATTTTTCCGAATCTAGACTTGGATCTTCCCTTTTTAGATTTTCCATGATTTCCTAGGCTCCTCCCTCTCTCGTTTTGTCTCCCTTTGCTCTCCATGGTCAACGCATTACCTGATGTCTCACCTGTGCTTTTTCTTCACATTTCCTCACTAAGAATAACAATAACAACATCATCAAAATTAAGAGTGTTTGAACTAGGGATAGAGTTACTTACAACCATGACCAAGCTATTCCAGCTTTCTGGCAATGAGCACAAGATTAGAAGAGCCCTAACCTCATCATCAAAGTTCACTTTTATAGAACTTAACTAACTGGTAAGTGTATTAAACTCATTTAAATGGTCAGCAATAGATCCACCTTCTGACATGTTCATATTAAATAAATGCTTCATTAAAAATACCTTGTTAGAAGCAGAGGGTTTTTCGTAGAGCTTACTCAATGTGCTCATCACACCCTCTGTTGTTTTTTGTTTCGAAATATTGAAGGCCACCGAACCTCCCATTCTTCATCTTTCATAGCCATCGACTGTTTTTCTTTTTTTCCCAATGGCAGGTACAAATCAATCTAGTACAGATAGTCCTCCATTTGCATCTTCCATAACTGATATTTTTGGCCATTAAATTTCTCGACCATAAACTTTCCTTTTTCCGCCATTGCTCCCACTAGAACCAGGAACCCTTCTTTCTAGCAAGTTTACCAACCAAATAGACATTTTGGCTTTGATACCAATTGTTAGAAAAAAAGGACCACAGAGCAATAACAGATATACAGTTAAATCATTAAACAAGATGCAAAACACATTAAAACATTACAGAGAGACATAGATATAACGTGGTTCACCCAAACAATGGGCTACGTCCACAAAGAAATTACCAGTCCTTTTATTACAGTCCAGAAATATGAAGGGATACACCCTGCAATAAAACCGCTGCACTTCCTCTTCACGCTCTCATAGATACAATACAATACCATACTCAGTCGTTTTACAATTCTTTCTTTTATTGGGGAAATAAAATGGGAAAATTCTAGGGTTAACCCAATACCATGGGTCCGCAAAACCATTGGCCAACACACATCCAAAAAAATTTCTTGGGGGCTCCACCCCTGAACCCCCATCTCTCGGGGGCGTTACCCCCGAACCCTCATATCTCAGGGGCGTTGCCCCCAAACCCGATTTTTCGGGGCACTACCTTGAACCCCAAGGCAGGGGGAATGAGTGTACAATACTCCTGGGTTACAATCACACCTGAATAATATCTCTGGATCTGGAAGATTAGGCTCCACAACCAACATCAACAACACTATCCTCAGTGCCGTACAACATTGAACAATAATGCTTACTGTTACTGCCCTCAACAATCCACATATTTGAACAAAAGTGGATGTGCCATTTGCATGGCATCCTCCAGGTCCCATGTAGCTTCTTCAGGACCATAGTGCTCCCTTTGCACCTTCACCTGTCCTATTGCTTGGTTCTAGAGCATTGTGACCTTCATGGAAAGGATGCGCATAGGCTCGATTTGGAACTCTCCCTTTGGTTCCACGTGAATCACATCCCAATTTATTACATGGTGAGGATCATGTACATACTTCTTAAGCAAAGAAACATGAAAAACATTATAAGATCTAGTGCTAGCAGGAAATGCAAGTGTATATGCAACTGGCCCTATTCTTTTAAGCACTTCAAATAGCCCACAATATCTAGGTGACAAGTTGGCACAAATTCCAAGCTTCAAGGACCTCTTCTTTTCCTTCACTATGAGGTAAACATGATCCCCAACACTGAACTCTCCATTCACCCTATGCTTATCTGCATAAATTTTCTGTCTATCTTGGGTTGACTTCATATTTTGCCCGATCTTTACAACTTCCTGCTTCATATCCTTGAGCAATACTAGACTAAGCACAACCCTATTCATTGGATTATCCCAAGTGACTGGTGTCCTACACCTTCTGCCATACAAAGCTTCATACAGACTCATCCCCAAGGACACTTACTGTCCATTATTATAAGAAAACTCTACCAGGTGTAAATAATCTTCCCACTTGGTTGGTTTGTCCATCACAGACATGCGAAGCATGTCTTCCAACACTTGGTTAACTCTCTAGGTCTGTCCATTGGTCTGAGGATGGTAGGCAGTACTGAAATTCAACTTTTTACCCAAATCTGCAAACAACCCCTTCCAAACATTGGAAGTGAACTTGACATCTCTGTTAGAGACTATTTCTCTAGGAAATCCATGTAGTTTGAAAATATCCTTCATGAATATCTTTGCAATGTCATCAGTCTTATGCATAGACTTAACCGGTATAAAATGTGCTGCCTTTGTCAACTTGTCCACCACAACCATGATGGAATCATGTTGTCTCTAGGTCATTGATAATCCTGTGATAAAATCCATGGAAATAACTTCCCATTTTCATTTTAGAACTAGCAAATGCTTCAACAAACCTGCTGGGTGTTAATGTTCAACCTTCACTTGTTGACACTTCATGCACCTTGAAATATATTCAGCCATATCCTTTTTCATTCCTGGTCAAAAGTACTGTTTTCTAGCTGTAGCAATCGTCTTCTAATATCTCGGGTGACCAGAATTTGGAGCTTGATGGATCTCATCCATAACCATTCTCCTCAAGTCTGCTATATTTTGAATATAGAATATGTTCTTATAGGTAAGAAGTCCATATTATTCTAATTTATATCCCTCATACTTCTTTTCAAGGATTTGCTAGTGCAACTTGTACTTGAACCGTGCATACAATTCAGCTTCAGCAACACAATTAGCAATTTGCTGCCTCAAATCTGATTGGAAAATACTAATGGATGCCACATGCATCTCCTGCACCTTCTTACTGAGTGCATCAGCTACCTTATTCTCTTTTCCTTTTATGTCCTTGATTTCAAAATAAAAGTCACATAAAAACTCCAACCATCTCTGTTACAGAGAAAAATTCCTATGGCTTGGGGTGTACCACAATAGATAGAGAAACCGTAGAAATCAGTCCCTTCCGAATATGCAAGAGAAATAAAACATCTAACACTAAAGAATATTGAAACATACCTTATTCTAGACAGTTGATGTAGATCCCCATTGAGCTTTTTCCAATCCTTCTTATGTTAGCAATTTTCTCTCTCAACAACAACAAACAAGACAAGCATGCTATATAATGGTGTTAGACCTACTCTAGCATATATAATCAATAATGTATAAGCAATTAAAAGCATCCATGGATTCAATATTCATTTAAATGCACATCATTGGACAGGAAAAGATATTTCTATTAATATAAATCAGAGATTACATGAGTGACAACCTCTGTAGGCACGTCTGCGAACCGGAGAAACCGAGTCCTCCACCTGGGCCTCCACCATCTCAATCCTCCATCTCTCGATAGCAAGCTCACAAGCAAAGGAAATATTGGGAAGAACACAAAGTGCTCCAAGGGACAAATAGATGCTGACTCAAGTATAAGCAAGATATGGCAACAATGGACTATAGTTTTTTTGCTCTTCAATTCCTCTCCCCTTCAATGTATCCAAAGGGTTCCTTATATAGTGCTTCAACAGGGTAATGGAAGGTCGAATACAAGCAATCTCAAGGCATATGGAATGCCAAGAGATAAGTGATTTGGATCCACATCAAGGAAAATTCCAAAAACATTTGGCCTTTTGTACACATCCTGATGTATGCGGGTTTAGGGGTAATATCCACGTATATACATGAGAAAGGGTTTAAAAGTCACATGTAGCAAATAATGAGTGTTTTTAGGGATGATCTTGGAAACATAAAAGGTACAAAAATAGTCCATGGGGTGCAAAGAGTCTGTAGAGGGACAGGGAAGGCCATAAAAGTGTGATCAACCATGTGTGGTAAAATCACCTATAACAGATGCCCTCTAATGTGTGAGGTCAGAGGGGTAACATGATGGCTGAAATACATTAAAAATCCATCCTAGAAGTGGAGTGATGAAGAAATAGGTGGAATAAATATCCATCCAATAGTATAATACAATAACGAAACTCTGCACATGAATGCACAGACATATAGAAGTCCTGGATACGTAAGAGTACAATGGCCATGAATAGGCATGATATACAAACTATGACATGTGTGGTCATCACCACGTACAATATACAATACATAAGAATCTTCATGATGAAGATATATAAAGGAAAAAAATCCCCATGAAATTTGAAGATATACCATGGATCAAGATCTCCATAATGGCTGAAGATATCTGACATACACTGGAATCAAGTCACGAGAGCTGAAATCTCATGAACACTGGCACGATTAAGGAGGTAGCATATAAGAAATGCCACTAATCTGGAAAGTCTTCTACACAACCCACTACGAGTACATGTCCTACTATGTGAATAGAGGTGTCGAGGTTGAATATAGTAGTCCATCATCTAATTACCGATCATTGATGTATACCGTTAACAGATGCAAGATCACCCACTAATAATGAAAATGGGAATCAAGGTACTAGAGTGCAATCTAACAATTGTGAATAAATGTGTTGAGGTCAAACACTTGGAAGAATCCATTGATTAGGGGAAATTGATGTATTCCCAAAACTGTCGATGGAGAGAGAACCTACCACTGATGACTGTAAGTCTCAAGGCACTCAAATGACTCTAGACTCCTATCCTATAATAAATGCTCTGAAGTCGATGGGATGGAATCCACTGGAAGGAGGGAATTAAGGCATCCCCCATCAACCAACATGAGGTACTCAGCAACACTGTATAATGTGGAAGGACTCAAACAAGATGTGCATGAACTAGTAATAGTACCGGGAATGGCCGACATACAAAGTCAAGACACTTGAAGAATGGCTGACTCAGGCTTCAAATTCCTTCGAACAAGAGCATAAAGGTGAATGGTGACTAAATGTAGGTAGCATAGACTCAATATACAACACTGGGACATCTTTGCGATGCATGAGGCATTGACAGAGGCTCCATAGGGGCTGGAAGCTTAACCAATCGGTGGAGGTAAACTCAGAGATACGAGTACAGCTCCTAATATCAAACTACTAACCCAACCAACGGATGTGATATACAGTGCTCTGTTTGAAGGCGACATGACTTGACTGCTGCCAAATATAACATCTTTCCCTATCTGGATTTTTGGTTTTTTGATTTTTTTGGACTTTTTCAGATATTTTGAAAATCTTGAAAAAGAATAAAAGTGCTTTATAGGTACAAATCTAGGAGGAGATGAGTGTCAAGGGGAAAACAAATTAGTTCCAAGCAGTGGAACATACTTGTGCTCAATGCAAGGGAACATGTGTAGGATAAAAACACTCGGGGGAAAGTCCCCTCCCAGTAAAAAACATGGGGAATCAAGCTGCAAAAGACATATAAAATGGCTCTGCTTGGCTCGACATGAGACAAGCTTGGGCTATATGGCTGATAATCAAAGTTAGGGAAGCCATCATAAGGCTCAATAAGGCAAGAAAAACTCATGATAATGCAATTACAACTTGACATATACAAGGGAGTCCCAGGGAAAAGGCCAGTAGAAAGGTCAAGAGGAGTATGAAGCTCTTGTTCAAAGTCATGGTGGTACTATACAAAGGATTCCCACACCCTAAAGGAAAAATGTCGGCATGGGAACCAAATGAAAAACATGATCTAACTAGGGTACCCATGTATGGTAAAGCTATACCATTCACAACATGTCACTTCTAAACACAACAAGAAGGTTCAGTGACAAGATGGAATGGGTTCGTACCTAAGGTTAAAATGAAATGGTCATAAGGTCATGCAAAATGCAAACGGATGTGAAACCTAACCTATATGCCAATTTAGACATCATACCTACAGTAAGCACAAATGGATCAAAGCCATGGTCAAACCACACTCCAAACAGACTCCAACATCATCAAATTAGTTCAAATGGTCCAAAATGGTAAAAAACTATAGAAAGTGGGTAAACATTTCAAAAAAATTTCTATAAATAGTAAAAAAATTAAAATTTTTCATATCATTTGAAATTTTTACCCAACATAGTGTATTTGAGTTTAGAACTTTTGAACTGAATTCTAGGAGCATTGTCTGACGGAATCTCTCCCCATTTGATCCAGGTAGGTTCTCATGCCCTCCTCTTCTTATTTCATGCAAATTTTTTGAATTTTCATGGTCCAATTAATTTTTTAAGCCATCCATAATTGTGCGTTTTGGCCCACAAGGAAATTAGGGTTTTTTCCATGTATAGGGATCGCCATACCGGGAAAAAGCACCCAAACCCACATACATACACAACTGTTTTGAGAATAGTCGCATATAGGGCGACAAACAAGGTTTTAAAAGGCAATAATTGATCAAAATTTTGGTTTTTTGTGTAGGATGGTGTTAGAGTGGAGGGAAATAGAGCATGGTGATGTGGAGGAGGTCATGCAAGGTGACCTTATGGCCCTACAAGCATTACAGGCATGTGGTATATACAAGTTTTGGTGTCTTGGTAGCGTGAGGGCCAAACCAAGACTACTCTAGCTTCTAGTGGATTACTGGGATCCAAAATATAAGACATTTCAGATTGATGGGATGGCACTTAGCATTGAGGTTTAGGACATATACTTTATCATTGGTTTGTCCTGACGAGGAGAGATGGTGAATCTCCGATTTTGTGGGCCAGGAGGTGGGTTGACTATTGACGAGTACATAGATGTGTACTGCTTTCTAGAGATGGAAAAGGTTGGGACTCAAATTCTAACAAACTCTATCCAGATTCTGGGACTGAAGGAAATACTATTGGCATTAGGCAGGATTGTGGGGTTAGCTTCACTCCACTAGGCCTCGCGGCCAATGATGTTCTATGCGGTGGAGTGTATGAGACCTAGAGTGTATTACTGGAGCATGAGGCTGTTGAGCAACATGAAACAATAGCTCAGTGACTGCAAGATGGGTAGGGTGTAGAAATTTGGGTTCGGAAGCATACTGAGCAAGTTCTTCTTTGAGCGGGTACCAGGGATAAGTCCTAGAGAGGACATTGTTCCACACAGAGTTCAGAATATATCCCAACGAAGTTGGGTAAATGTTATGCATAGACTGGGCAGAGGTAGGGTGGCTAACCCCTACCTAGCATACTTATTTCCATGGTGGTAGAGACAAATCGTTGCCATAGATTAATACCCCTATGCAGGGATAGTCTTCCGCGAAGATTCAGATATGCTGCTACCACTAGGAGCAACTTATGGAGACATAGGTAATGAATCCCAAACCCACTTTTTAAGTTCTTGAATTATTTAATTTTTTTGTGTTTTTTGATATATTGACTCAAAAGACATATTTTTTGTGTGATGACACATAGTGAAAATATGTCATGTGTATGAAGATGTAGCACCATGGTGGCCAGAAGGATTCCCTAATCATCGACGTAGGGGAAGAGGAGACGATATCATGGTTGTGGATGCAGAGCAGATGCTCCAAAGCATTCACACAAACTTTGTTCACTTGACATACAGGGTACCCATGGCACAAGTCAAGGACTTTCCTGAGGCCATGCAGTGTCAGGTGTTTGGTGTACTATTGTTACGGAGAGAAATTCCTATGGCTTGGGGTACCACAACAGACAACTTGACTCCAGAAATCAATCCTTTCCAATATGCAATAGAAATCAAATATCTAACACTAAAGGATCAGACCTTGTACCTTATTCTGAACGGTTGAAGTAGATCCTCGTTGAGCTTTCCAACTTCAGCTTGAATTGATAAATCACTTCCTCAACAACAAGTGAACAATACAAGCGTACTATATATATTGGTGTTAGATCTATTCTAGCATATATAATCAACAATGTATAAGCATTTGAAATCATCCATGGATAAAATATTCATTCAAACATACATTATTGGATAGGAAAAGATATTTCTATAATATAAAATCAGAGGTTACAATGGATACAACCTCTGTTGGCACGTCTACGAATCAAAGAAACTAAATCCCCCACTTGGGCCTCCACCACCTCAATCCTCCATATTTTGATAGAAAGCTCACAATCAAAAGGCAAGCTTGGGAAGAACACAAAAGTGCTCCAAGAGACAAAGGGATGCAGACTCAAGCACAAGTTCCAGCAACAATGGACTATAGTTTCTTTGCTCACAATTCTCTTATGCCTTCAATGTATCCAAAGAGTTCCTTATATATATTTTCAAAGGGGTAATGAAAGGTTGAATCCAAGTGATCTCAAGGCATATGGAAGGCCAGGAGTCAAGTGAGTCAGATCCATGTCAAGGAAAACTCCAAAAGGATTTGGATTTTGCACACATCCCGATGTACGCGGTTCTAGGGGTCAAACCCGCGTATATACGCGATTAGGGGTTTAAAAGTCATGTATATGAATTTTCACATGTTTATAGGGATGGTCCAGGAAACATCAAAGGACAAAAAATGGTCCAAGGGGTCTAAGGAGTCTGTAGCAGGATAGGGGAAGGCCATACAAGTGTGATTCACCTGGTGTGGTAAAATCAGCTATAACAAATGTCCCTTAATGTGTGAGGTTAGAGGGGTCATACAATGGATGAAATACATTATAAGTCCATCCCAGAAGTGGAGTGATGAAGGATTCCAAATGGAAGACCAGCCACCTAATTAGCATAGTACAATGATACAACTCTGCACATAACTACAAATACATATAGCAGTCCTGGATACATAAAAGTATAATGGCCATGAATAGGCATGATACAAAATATTGCATAAGTGGTCATCGCCATGTACAATACATAGATCAGAATCTCCATGATGAAGATATACAAAGGATCATGATCCCCATAATCACTAAAATGTTTGACATATACTGGAATCAAGTTACGAGAGCTGAAATCTCATGGACACTGACACGATTAAGGAGGTAGCATATAAGAGATGCCACCAATCTGGAAGGTCTTCTACACAAACTGCTACGAGTACATGTCCTGCTATGTGAATAAAGGTGTTGAGGTTGAACATAGTATTCCATCATCTGATTACCGGTCATTGATGTATACCTTTAATAGATGCAAGATCACCCATCGATAATGATAATGGGACTCAAGGTACTAGAGTGCAAAATAACAAGTGTGAATAAATGTGTTGAGGTCAAACACTTGAGAGGATCCATCCATTAGGGGACATTGATGTATTCCCAAAAACTATCGATGGCGAGAGAACTTGCCACTGATGACTGCATGTCTCAAAGCACTCAAAGTTAACTCTAGATTCCAATCATAGAATAAATGATCTGGAGTCGATGGGATGAAATCCGTTGGAAGGAGGAAATTAAGGCATCCCCCATCATCCAACATGAGGTACTCAACAAAGCTGTATAATGTCGAAGAAATAAATCATAAGGTGCACAAACCAGTAACTGTACTGGGAATGGCCAACATGCAAAGTCAAGATAGCTAAGGAATGGCCGACTCAGGTTTCAACTTCCTTCGAGCAAGAGCATAACGGAAAATGGTGACTGAATAAAGGTAGCATAGACTCGATATATAAAACTGGGACATCTCTGTGACACAGGAGGCATCGACAGAGGCTCCATGGGGACTGGAAGCTTAACCAACAGGTGGAGATAAACTTAGATAAAAAAGTACAACTCCTAAAGTAAAACTATAAATCCAACCAACGGATGTGATATACAATGCTTTGTTCGAAGGTGACACGACTCGACAGTTGCCAAAAGATAACATCTTTCCTTGTCCAAATTTTTGGTTTTTTGATTTTTTTTTGGACTTTTTCAAATATTTAAAAATCTTGAAAAATGATAAAACTGCTTTATAGTTATATACTAGGAGGATACGAGTGTCATATGGGAAAACAAACTAGTTCCAAGCAGTGGAACATACCTATGCTCAATGCAATGATACATGTGTAGGATAGCGACACTCGAGGGAAAGTCCCCTCCCGATAAAAATCAGGAATCAAGTTGCAAAGGATATATAAAATGGCTCTGCATGGCTAGACATGAGACAAGCTCGGGCTATATGGCTGAAACTCAATGTCAAGGAAGCTGGTGTAAGGCTCAATAAGGTAGGAAAAGCTCATGATCATGCAATTACAACTTGACATAAGGGAGTCTTGAGGGAAATAGGCCAGCAAAAGATCAAGAGGAGTATGAGGCTCTTGCGAAATGTCATTGCAATACTATACAATGGACTCCCACACCCTAAGGGATAAAATGTCAGCATGGGAACCAAATGCAAATAAGGCGCTAACTAGGGTACCCATGTAAGGTCAAACTCTACCACTCATATCATGCCACTTCTAAAACAACAAGAAGGTTCCGTGACATAATAGAGTGGGTTCGTACCTAAGGCTATAATGAAATGGTCATAAGGTCATGAAAAATAAAAATGGTGGTGAAAACTAACCTATATGCTAGTTTAGACATGATACTTGAAATCGGCATGAACAGGTCAATCCAATGGCTAAAACGATACTCAAAAAGTGCTCCTACATCATAAATTAGTCCAAAAACGGTCCAAAAGGATTAGAAATGGTCCAAACTATAGGAAAGGGGGTAAAAATTTTCAAAAATTTTAAAAATTTCTATAAATAGTAAATAATTCAAAACATTATAAAACATTTGAAACTTTTACCCATTTGAGCTTAGAACTTCAACAACGAATTCCAAGAGATCCAGCCAGTGGAATCCACTACCGTTTTTTCCAGGTACTTACCCATGATCTACTCTTTCATTTTGATGCAAATTTTGTCAAATTCCATGGTGTATTTGGGATTCTAGGACAGTCTAAAATATGCGCCTCAGCCACATGGAAATTAAGGGTTTTTCTGCGTATAGGGTTGGCTATACGTGAAAAACGCCCCCAAAGTCGCATACATACGCGGCTGTTTAGCAAACAGTCATGTATGCGGCCGTGCTCAATGTTTTTTAAGTATTCTAATGGACAAAACTCAAATGTTTTGTGCAGGATGGTCCTAGAATGGAGAGAACGTGAACATGGTGATGTAGAAGAGGCAGTAAGGGCATATCTAATGGCTCAAGAAGCATTACGTGCATGTGGGATATACAAATTTTGGTGTCTTGGTGGCTTAAGAGTCAAACTAGGACTACTGCAGATGTTAGTGGACTACTGGGATCTAGACTCAGAGTCATTTAAAATAGATGGGATGTCCCTCACCATAGAAGTGGAGGACATATACTTTATTACTGGACTTTCCTGACGGGGGGAAGTAGTGAGCCTACGGTCTCGCGGGCTCGAAGGTGGCCTGGCTATAGATGAGTACATTGTAGTGTACTACTATCTGGACATAGAGAAGGTGGGGAGTCAGATCCCAACTAACTCTATACAGGTGCTGGGCCTAAAGGCCATCCTACTGACACTAGGCAGGATATCAGGCTTAGTTTCACTCCACCAGGCCTCGTGGCCTTTGATGTTCTATGCAGTGGAGTGCATGAGACCCACGGTATATGATTGGATCATTGCGCTACTAGGAAACATGAAGCACCAGCTCAGTGAGTGCAAGATGGGTAGAGTGGGAAACTTCAGTTTCAGCAGCATAATGAGCACGTTTTTCTTTGAGCGTGTTTTAGGATTGAGCCCTAGAGTTGACGTTCCTCTACATGGGGTTCAAGATCCAGCCCAATGGCATTGGGAAAATGTGATGTGCAGACTGGGTGGAGGTAGGGTGTTCAACCCCTATCCAGTTGATTTCTTTCCGTGGTGGTGATGACAGATAGTTTCCATCGATGAATACCCCTATGCGAGGATTTCTGGGGAGATTCGGACATGTCGCTACCACCAGGATCAGCATACGGTGACATAGGTAATGAATCTCGACCCTCTTTTTAAAATTTTTGAGTTATTAAATTTTTTTGTGTTTTTTGATTATGTGGAATCAAAAGACATGTTTTTGGGTGACAATACATAGTGACATCTACCATATACATACAGATGTGGGACATTGGCGGCTTGAAGGCTTCCATCGTCATAGACGGAGGGGAAGAGGAGATGATATCATGGGTGTGGATGTGGAGCGGATGCTCCAAAGTATTCATACCAATTTTGTGAGACTGACACAAAGAGTACCCACGGCGCAAGTCGAGGAATTTCCTGAGGCCATGCAGTGCCAGGTGGTGGGTGTACCATGAGCATGGGTGCATCTATTTCAATGGCTAGCTAGAGCCATAGTGACATTCCACGATCACAAGCCCCCTCCTCCTCCACAGGCTTAGATACCTGTGAGTGATACATTTTGTACTTACCGTGTATTATATTTTGATGGCTCGAGAGCCCCATTTTTGTTTTATGACACTATGTATTACCACATTTTGGATGTTTATAAAAACTTTTATGATGATCGATTTATTTATTTATATGTGTAAAAATTTATGTTTGTGATGAGCTTATTGTGTATGAAACAAATGCTAATCTAACACGTAGTTAGCATATGAGTCAGCAACTTGATTATTAATTCTTGGAATATGTATGTATGTTATATTGTCAAATTGTCGTTCTAATAATATCACATGTAAGAATCTTTCTAATAATGTTGGATCTCTAACATGGTACAAACCATTAATCTATGACACTACTAACTCCGAATCAAGTCATACCTCAAGAGAGAGAACACCATGTGAAATGGCATCCTATAGAAGCTCAATAATGACACTATATTCAGCAACATTGTTTGAAGATGGCCGTAGACATACACCTCCTGAAGACAATACCTGACCCATAGGCATATAAATCACCCAAGCAGCAGAGGCTGAGTGTTGAGTGTGACGGCTCGTACCATCTGCGAATCCTATGAAGGTGGAAGATTCCATTGACATCTTCCAAAATAAATGAAAACTAATCACAAACCCGATCGCCATAAGAAAAATACCTATCTATGCAAAACTATACAATAATATACAATAACCAGCCTTGACTGAAAATCATGCATAGTACTTCTTGAGATAGAGCCCATTTCTAGGCTCCACCAAGGCCATTCCTTCATAATCCACTAACTCATAAGCTCCCTTCTCTAACACACATTTGATGATGTAAGGACCATGCCACATGGGGTTAAACTTTCCTGCCCCCAAGGGTTCTTTTGGTTGATCCCACAAAAGGACTAAGTCTCCCTCACTAAGCCTCCTTGGATGGATAGAATTATCATACTGGTCCTTAACGCGACAATTATTTACTTCTAGAGCCACCAAGGCATCTTGGCACTGCTCATCAAGTTGCTCAAGGTGGACCAAATGCTCCTCCAATGGTGAAGTGTCTAGTAAGAGCTCTATGGCTAGCTTCAAAGAAGGAATCTCACACTCAACTGGAAATACCGACTCCACTCCATGTACAAGTTGATATGGAGAACAACCCGTGGCAGTCTTAACATCGGTTCTATACACCCACAAAGCAGGATATAACATAATGTACCAATTATTCTTGCTTTGTGCAATGGTTCGTTGGAGAATGGATTTGAGTGATTTGTTCACTGCTTCTACCTGTCCATTCACTTGAGGGTAGAAAGAGGAGGAATGCTTTTGTTTGTACCCTAACTTTGATGCCAACTCTTCCATCATACAATTATGAAAGTGCAAGTCATGGTTAGTGACAAGCTCTTTCGAAATCCCGAACCGAGCAATAATCTGGTTGAATATGAAGTACGTGGCTATCTCATCGTCGAATTTAATTGTAGGCATAGCCTCAGCCCATTTCATGAAGTATTCAATAGCCACTATGATATGATGATGCCCCCCAGCTGAAGCTAGGTTGGAATCCATAAAATCAAGCCCCCACTTAGTGAAGGGACTGGCGGTGATGATGGGATGTAATGGGGCAGGTTTTGAGCGCATATTACATGCAAACACCTGGCAAGGGTGGCACCTCTTGATCGCATCTACACAATCCTTAAAGATTGACAACCAGAAATAACCCACTCTTAAGATTTTTTGGGCTGTAGAAAGCCCAGATAAATGACCACCACAAGCCCCTTCATGGCAATCATTCAGCACTACCTTAGCCTCTTCATGAGTTAAATAACATTGTAAAATGGAATCTAACCCATGGAGGTACAAAGTGTTATCCACTATGAGTTAATTCTTAGACATGTGACATAATCGTTGTCGTTCATCCCATGAGAGGTGAGTAGGGACCTTCAATGTTTGTAGATATATAATGATATCCACATACCATTGGTCTAAAGTTGAGATTAAGAAGATGTGCTCATTGATAAATGTATCTTCACAAACCAACTCCTCGGCTTCGCTTGGGAAATCCAATATAAGCTTCGCAAAAATTAACGATTTCTTCAATTTTGTCGAAACAAAATCGAGATCAAATTCTTGTAAGATGACAATCCATTTATTATATTTTACCCCAATAATCCTTCGAGTGAGGATGAATTGAAATGGATTGACATGGGCTACAACCAAGGTCTGGCGAAGGATAATATAATGTCTCAACCGTTGAACCGGATGTACGGTAGCTAAGGAAAGCTTCTCAACACAGGAATAATGGATCTCCACGTCAATAAGATTCCGGCTTAGATAGTATATGGCATGCTCTTGGAGCTCCTCATCCTCTCGAACCAAAACCATACCAATCATCTCCATGGACGCGACCACATAAAGTAGAAAATCATGGCTATAGTCTGGGGGAATAATCACTAGGGCCAATGCTAGGGCTCGCTTGAGCGCATCAAAGGACTCCTGGGCTCGCTCATCCCAACAAAAGGTGGTGTCCTTCTTTAAAAGATGCATGAAGCCTCTAGTCAAATTGGAAAAATTGACAATGAATCTCCGTAAGAAGTTTGCCATGCCTTGCAAACATTGAAGATGACAAATATTCTTCAAGGGAGACAACTGAAGTATTGCCTCAACTTTCAAAGGGTTGAATCTTATACCCTCTTTAGAAATAATGAATCTTAATAAGTGACCTGACTTCACACAAAAGATGCACTTGTGAGGATTTAACCTGACCAAATAATGGCGGCACCTTTCGAATACCAATCTCAAATGATAGGAATGACGCATTCTCATACGAGAATGAGTAGCAAGGTCATCCAAAAACACTTCGATGATCGATTTGAGATCATGGAAGATTAAGGTCATAGCCTGCTGAAAAGTAGCTCTGGAATTCTTAAGGCCAAAAGGCATTTTTTGATATGCAAAAGTTCCCCAAGGACAAATAAATGCAGTCTTATGTTGGTTCTCAGGTTTAATTTGTATCTAATTGTATCCGGAAAATCCTTCCATAAAGGAAAAAAACTCTCTACCTACACACTCATCCAAAATTTGATCAATAAATGGTGTGGGGAAATTGTCCTTAGGATAGGCACAATTCAGATCATGGAAATCAGTACATATGCAGATCACTCCCTGCTTCTTATCAACTGGAACAGGGTTTGAAACCCACTCCGTCAAGGGAATGGGATAGATAAAACCGAATTTCAACAATTTCTCTATCTCTGCCTTAATCGCGGGTGCTTTCCTAGGATTCACTGCACACAAGCGTTGTCAAATAGGCTTCACATTGGGATAAGTATTAATCTCATGTTCAACAATACAAGGGTCGATACCTGGCATTTCATTGTAAGACCAAGCAAAGATATCACGAAATTCTTTAAACAGCTCGGTGTATTCTTGAATCTCAACATGGGAACATTCTGCCCCAATATAGAGATTCTCTATCTTGCCAGGATCGCGAGAGATATTGATAGGAATTGTTGGAGATATATTTTCCATGTTCCCATCAGCCATCGGACCAAGAGAGCTTAATGGAACCATGGGACTACCAATTCTCTCACTAAGAACTTCCCTAAAGTTCTCATGCTCCAAGCGGTCAAGCTCGGGGAGAAGGTAAGATCTATGATGCAACTCTTCCCATGGTGGCTTAACTCCCGACATGGCCTCAATAATTGCTTCATTTGAAGAAAAAAAACAATCAAAGCAGTCGTGTGCATGAGAAGACTGTACTGCACATGCAGGAAACACATACGAGTCCTCCTTTTTCGTCTACAAAGAGGAAGGACTGGGCTCTGCAACACACTTAATATTAGCTTGATAAGCTATCATGGTTGCAGGTAACGACACGCCCATCACGATGGGCTCACTCGAAGTTCTTGATGTAGTTAGAATCCAAGGATCTTCCATATGACTCGTGTGAAAAGACACCGATCTCATAGTGTCAAAGCCTCACTGGAATTAGAGCCTATCATAAGGATAGGTGCAAGACAACTAAAGCTTCCCATGAGGGATGGATACATGCCCACACCCACACTCCCAATTTTCGGCTGGGAGTGCTCTATAATTGGGATCGAAGCTCCCGAAGATGTGGTAACCGATGGATTCTTGAATGATGTTTGATCAATCATAACTATATTCCCATTAAATGGAAAGCATACAACGTGAAATAGGGAAGAAGCTACAACTTGCATACTGTACATCCAATTCCTACTCAGCAAGAGATTGTAGTCAAGGCGCACATCAACCACCTCGACCTCTATCACAACGGTCTTCCCTCCCAAATGGAACTTAAGGGAAGGAAGGATCCCATGCGGCATAAATGATCTCCCATCGAACGCATTTAACATGGTCACAAATTTAGACAACTCAGGGGAACCTAAACCCTTTCAACATGATAAAGACATCACAAAAGAAGCAACGCCTTCGTCAATCACAGTGCGCTTGACGGTCATGTTAAGACATTCTACATGAATCAAAAGAGACACATAGTAAGGCAAGCGAGGTTGAAGTCCTGATGTTTCAAATTTAATCATGGAGGAAGAATTATCATCATCCACACCAAGGGCAGAAAGCAAAGCCTTCCTTTGTGAAGGACAACTCTGAAGTACTTCTAGTGCAGAAATCGCACAAGGAGTGTGGCCCAAATCCTCAACAATAGAATAGTTCTGGGCGGCTCGGGCATTAGGATTGTGCCCCGACTGCTTAAGGAATCCCTTAGGAATGCGAGGTGTAGCTTCAAGTTTATCCATAGGTTTTTCAATACACAAAGGATTTCCTGGTGGATCAGGTTCCTTACCTGGGTTGGGTTGTGACGAACCATAGTCCTTCGCATGGGTCACAACTTTTGCAACACGTACCATGTTAATGCAACCTTGACCACTACCCTCCAGTGGATCTTGATCACCACTAGACTGATCACGGGTCCTCGAGTTCATATTTTGATTGTGAGGTAAAGGGTTAGTTAGCACAGCCGGGCCCTGTGCTAAGAATCTCGAGGCTTCATCGATACAAGGGCACAAGTAAGTGAGGTGATCTTCCTTACACAACTTGCAAGGAAATTTAACCTTACGTTTAGCTTGCTTGTCCCCCCCAGCATCATGGGTTTTCTTGCCATTATTATTAGCATTTTCATTCTTATTCCCACCCTTACAATTATTCTTACCCTTCTTTTTATTCCGTTCGGGCTGCTGGTTACCCTTCTGGTCTGACAATTGCACCGAAAGCACACTCGCCATTTGTGTGGGTTGGGATGAAGCCATGGCTTATGCCAAAGCAGATTGGTTGATTTATAATTGAATGACTTGTTTCACAACCGAATCCGTGGGTTTATCACTCACACAACCAACAATGCCATCAGCATGTGGTCTAGGTTTAACTTTGGGGTCGAAACTAGAATGCGGAGCATTGGGAATGATCTCATATAACAAACCGGATTGAGCATAAATAAAATCTAGTTTCTATGCCCTAAAAATGGCTTGTTCCTCATTTTTCACTCCGGATGTAGAAACATACTTCGCTATATAAGGAAATAATGACTTAAGGAACCATTTGAGGAGGAATTCCGATGGTATAAAGGCTTTAATCAACCTCTTCCATCTACGCCACTCTTGGATATGGTCCGAGATATGTGTGGCTTTATCTTGTCAAAATGTCGACAAGAGTTCCATACCAACGTCATAACACATTGGTAGATGGAAGTGGTTAAGAAAATTCATCACTAGGTTATCGAACAAAGCGAATTCCCCCCTAGGTAGCTCTATATACCATTTCATGGCAGGCCCTATAAGGGTGCGTTGAAACAGCCTTAAATGGATTGAATCCTGGTGTAAGGAATTTGAAGAGCACTATAGGTGGAAGGTAGTAACATGTTTGCTCGGATCCTCTCCCGGTTTGCCCTCGAATTTGGGTATGTCCGAGGGAAGCTTAGTAGGGACAGCCGGCCAAGCCTGGTCATGAGCTACATGATCATTCATCAATATTGACAAGTCAGGAAGATTCAACATTGTGAGGAAAGGGATCCTAGGATGAGTAGGTCGATGGACCGCTCCTTGATAGTTCTGATTCACATAGGTTTGATTACCATAACCACCATGGCCTTGGCCATAGTGCCCTCCTCCCGTTTGACCCATTTAGGGTGGCATGGAAGCACCATAGTGTGGTTTACCTTGACTATTTGGAGCTACAAAGCCGTAATTTGGAGAGTAAGCAGGTTGCTGATACCTGCACCCATAAGGTGAAGATGTCCCATGAGACACTTCACCTGGTGAAGATGATCCATACTGCGTCCCAAAATAAGGTCCATAAGTCATTGCATGAGATGTCCCATGAGACACTTCGTAAGTAGGAATATACATTCTGGAAGTAGGAATATACATTCTGGAAGTAGGAATATACACTCCGGAAGTAGTAACATGACCTTTAGAAGTATGAACATGACCTCATGAAACAACGAGCGGTACGTGAACCTGAGACACAACTGGTCGAGTAACCGTAGTATGGACGTGACTTGTAGCAACATTCCGGCCCAAAGGACCACATGAATGAGGTGGAGGGTGAACATTCGAAGAACTAGGGATAGAGGACGAAGGGACCTGTGTAATTATGTACATGTTATTCCCTATAGTCACTCATCTCAGATTTGGTATCCTAATAGGATCACTAGCCCTAGGCCTAGGAGGAATATGTGATGTAGCTTCCACTGCTAGGATGGAAGGTGCAATGTGACTTGTGCTCCCAAAATTATCTGCATGGTAAGGAATGAGAGTGCCCATAGGTGTAGTGTTAGGCTCAAACTCAGACTCGACATGAAATACCAAATCATGTGTGGGAAAACCAGACATACCATAACTACCATAACTAGTGCTCGTGGGTTCAAAATCAGTCTCATCATCTTCTGGCATTCCATACCGGTGATGCGTCAATGGGGGATCAATACTAGAGTAAGTAGGTCTATCATGAAAAGTACCTATCTTAGAAATCACAGGACCTAACTCAGTCAAATTAGGTGAAGGATCATAGTTAGGAGTAAACTCCCCATCTTCCACTTGAATGGGAGAAGGTGGTTTAGGAATACCTTCAACATGGTCTCCCATCATGTGTGAATCAATGTGTGAAGTAGTCCACCTAGACTGTCTATTTCTCTCTCCCAAAGGAGGAGGATATGTAGAAGGTGGAAGTCCTGCTAAATGACAAGAATGGTGAGCTACCGCACCTGAATCCATAATGACTCAAAAAATATAAAATACTCTCTAACTACATAAACCATAGGCAAGCTAACGTGCATAGAGCATACACCAATAAAATCTAAAGCCAAACGCAAGCAATCGAGGGTAGGATAAGTGAGCTCCTAAATGAAGCAGGTATGTCTCACCTAGGAGAGGCTTGAGACTCCCATACACAACAAGTGGAGGTACGTAACCAATTATTGTGGTCCTCAGCTTCAACGCGTAAAGTGACTGTGCTGTCCAGCCCCAATATTATTGGGACACCCATAGAATAACCCCTATAGAGTACCCCCTTGATATCCTAGGTAAGGCCACTAAGGTCACCTCAATATAATCAATGCTCAAGTGGACAGTCACAGGCGAGATTGACCATATGGGCAGGGTAGCAAATCCCAAAACTCTTCAAAGAGCCCCCAAATATGAATACAATCCTGGAAATATCTTTGGTGCTACTTATTTATGACTAGGGGTCATCCCAATCAATAACCGCTCACACTGCCTCGTGCTTAACTCCCTTTTGAGAGGAGGATCCTGAGAAACATTGGTTATACCAAGGAATTTCACACACTCGCCTGGATAGACACATACATGTTGTTGTTTAGTGGTCTTGGAGAATTGAATCACAATGAACTATTCCAAGACCTTAAAACCTAATCTTGTTGGTGAACCCTATCAAATAAAATAGTGTAGTTCATTTTAATTAAGCGTTGATTTTAATTGGATTTATTACTCAAAAGAGGTATATGGCCATCAACTAATGGCGTTATGACAGAACATGAAGTAAAATGCACACCTAACAATCAATGCAAATGCATTGTGTCCATGAAAAATAGGGTATGCTACTACGTCAAATGCACAATTTTCTTCAAATGATAAATGCAAAATTTTCTATATGAAATCTTGACTAATACTCCAAAGAAAATCTAGTGCAAGTACTATGAAAAATGCAAGATGCAATGCATAATGATAAGCAAATATTTTGGGATTTTTTGAAATAAAAATGAGATACTAAAGCAAAAGAATGATTCTACAACCCCCAGAATCTACAAGCACACTCAAGCAACACTCAAGAAAAGTACTAAGGTAAAATAAATCTAATGCAGTAATCCCAAAACAAAAAATCGAAAATGCAATGACAAGAACATTCTTCAAAAAAGAAATTTTACCCTAAAAGAAATGTCTCTGGTAAGAAACAGAGGTGTATATAGACTCTAGTAGTATCAAAGGAGACTCAACAATCATCCAAATTCACTCAGCAACAATCAATCTTCCTCTAGAAGCAAAAACTAAGGGCATACGCGACTATTCGCAGTAAACCCGCTTGTGTACGTGAAATAGCAGTGAAACCCGCGTATTTACGCGACTATGAGTTAAAAACTCGCGTACAGGAAGAAAGGTGCATAAAAATAAAGGAAAAAAAACAAGCTAAGACAAACTTCACACCAATCAAACACTACCAGGAAGACATGCCCCCAGACCGGACATAGAAACAAGAGAAAAAGAGCAATTCAAAGTCATGGAATGCCGATAGAAAATCCCCAAAGGACAACTACTGGGAACTCCCCAGCAGCGTCACCAATTATGTTAAGGAGAGAAATTCCTATGGCTTGGGGTACCACAACAGACAGCTTGACTCCAGAAATCAATCCTTTCCAATATGCAATAGAAATCAAATATCTAACACTAAAGGATCAGACCTCGTACCTTATTCCAGACGGTTGAAGTAGATCCCCATTGAGCTTTCCAACTTCAGCTTGAATTGATAAATCACTTCCTCAACAACAAGTGAACAATACAAGAATACTATATATATTGGTGTTAGATCTATTCTAGCATATATAATAAAAAATGTATAAGAATTTGAATCATCCATAGATAAGATATTCAATCAAACATACATTATTAGACAAGAAAATATATTTCTATTAATATAAAATCAGAGGTTACAATGGATACAACCTTTGTTAGCATGTCTGTGAATCGAAGAAACTGACTCCCCCACTTCCTCCATCTCTAGATAGCAAGCTCACAAGTAAAAGGAAAGCTTGGGAAGAACACAAAAGTGCTCCAAGGGACAAAGGGATGCAGACTCAAGCACAAGTTCTGGAAAAAATGGACTATAGTTTCTTTGCTCACAATTCTCTTATGCCTTCAATGTATCCAAAGAGTTCCTTATATAGCTTTTCAAAGGGGTAATGAAAGGTCGAATCCGAGCGATCTCAAGGCATATGGAAGGCCAGGAGTCAAGTGAGTCAGATCCATGTCAAGGAAAACTCCAAAAGGATTTGGATTTTGTACACATCCTGATGTACATGGTTCTAGGGGTCAAACCCACGTATATACATGATTAGGGGTTTAAAATTCATGTATATGAATTTTCACATGTTTAAAGGGATGGTCTAGGAAACATCAAAGGACAAAAAATGGTCCAAGGGGTCTAAGGAGTCTACAGTGGGATAGGGAAAGGCCATACAAGTGTGATTCACCTGGTGTGGTAAAATCAGCTATAACAACCACGAGCATGGGTTTGACTCTTTCAACGACTAGCTAGAGCCATAGTGCTATATCATGATAAGAACCCCCTCCTCCTCAGGCTTAGAGGCATGAGTGTATTCATTTTTGTAGGACCGTGTATTATATTTTGGTGGCTCGGAAGCCCCAATTTTGTATATGACACTTTATGTATTATGATGTCACTTTTTGGATATTAATGAAAAACTTTTATGATCATCAATTTTATTTATATTTACATGTGTGTAAAATGTATGTTTGTGATATGCTTATGGTCTATGAAACAAATGCCAATCTAAGACATAGTTAGCATATGAGTCAACAACTTGATTAAAAACTCTTGGAACATGAATGTATGTTATATTCTCAAATTGTCGTTCTAGCAATATCACACGTAAGAATATTCATAATACTGTCGGATCCCTAATATGATACAAGCCATTAAGCTATGAAACCACTAACTACGAATCAAGACGTACCTCAAGAGATAGAACACCATGTGAAATGGCATCATGCAATAACTCAATAACGACACTGTATTCAACAACATTGTTCGAAGTAGGCCATAAACATAAGCCTCCTAGCAGCCGAAGCTGAGTTTTGAGTGTGGCGGGTAGCACCATCGGTGAATCCTATGTAAACGGAAGATTCCATCGACATCTGCCATAAGAAACGAAAGCTAATCAACAAATCCAATCACCATAAGAAAACCTAACTATGCAATTCAAAAACTGTACAATAATATACAATAACCAGCCCTGGATGAAGATCATGCATAGTATTTTTTGAGATAGAACCCATTTCTAGGCTCTGCCAAGGTTGTCCCTTCATAATCAACCAGATCATAAGTGCCTTTCTCTAAGACCCATTTACCCATGTAAGGACCATGCCACACGGAATTTAATTTCCCTGCCCCCAAGGGTTCTTTAGCTTGATCCCACAAAAGGACCAAGTCACCTTCATTAAACCTCCTTGGATGGATAGACTTATCATATTGGACCTTGACGTGATGCTTTTTAACCTCTAGAGCCACTAAGGCATCTTGACGCTGCTCATCAAGCTGCTCTAAGTGGATCAAACAATTCTTCCAATGAGGAAGTGTCTGATAAAATCTCTATAGCTAGCTTCAGAGAATGGATTTCGCATTCAACTGGTAAAACTGACTCCACCCCATGCACCAGCTGATATGGAGAGAAATCGATGGCAGTATTAATCATGGTTCTATAGGCCCACAAAGCAGGATACAACATAATATGCCAATTGGTCTTGCTTCGTGTGATGGTTTGCTGGAGAGAAGACTTAAGTGATTTATTCACTGCTTCAACCTGTCCATTCACTTGAGGGTAATAAGAAGATGAATGCTCTTGCTTATACCCTAACTTGGAAGCCAACTCTTCCATCATTTTATTCTGAAAGTGCCTACCATGGTTAGTGACAAGCTCTTTTGGAATACCAAACCGAGTGATAATCTGGTTGAGCACGAAATGCACAGATGTCTCACCGTCGGATTTAATTGTGGGCATAGCCTCTGCCCATTTCGTGAAATAATCGACAACCACTGTAATGTGATGATGCCCCCCAACTGAATCTAGGTTGCAATCCATAAAGTGAATCCCCCACTTGGTAAAGGGACTAGCAGTGACAATAGGATGTAATGGGAATGGATGCGAGTGCATATTTCATGCAAACACCTGGCAAGGGTGGCACTTCTTGACCGCATTAGCGAAATCTTTGAAGATGGATGGCCAAAAATATCTTGCTCTCAAGATTTTTTGGGATGTATAAATCCTAGATAAATGACCACCACATGCCCCTCCATGGAAATCATTCAACACAACCTCATCCTCGTCATGGGTTAAAAAACGACATAGAATGGAATCTACCCCACGGCGGTACAAAGTGTTATCCACTATAAGGTAGTTCTTAGCTACATGACATAATCGTCGTCGCTCATCCTATGAAAGGTGAGTAGGGACCTTCAATGTCTGCAAATATACAATGATATCCCCGTACCATGGGTCCAAAGTTGAGATAAGGAAAATATGCTCATCGACAAACGTATCCTCATAAACTTTCTCCTCCTCCAAACTTGGAAAATCAGATATGAGCTATGCAAAGATCAAAGATTTCTTTGATTTCACCTAAACGAACTTGATATCAAACTCTTACAAAATGACAATCCATTTATTGTATTTTCCCCCATTCATCCTTCTAGTAAGGACGAACTGAAATGGATTGATATGAGCTATGACCAAATTTTGGCGAAGAAGAATGTAATGCCTCAAACGTTGGACCATATGAATGGTGGCTAAGGAAATTTTCTCCACATGGGAATAATGGATTTCTGCATCAATAAGGTTTTGGATAAAATAATATATGACATGCTCACGGAGCTCCTCATCCTCCTAAACCAAAACCATACCAATCGTCTCCATGGACGCGGCCACATAAATCAAGAAATCACGGCTATAGTCAGCCATACTAAGCACGGGGGCCGTTGCTAAGGCTCGCTTAAGAGCATCAAAGGACTCCTGGGCTCGCTCATCCTAGTAAAAAGGAGTGTCCTTCTTCAAAAGATGCATAAAGCCTTTAGTCAAATTGGCAAAATTAACCAAAAATATTTGCAAGAAATTTTCCATACCTTGCAAACACTGAATATGTCTAATATTATGCGGGGGAGACAATTGAAGTATTGCCTCAACCTTTAAGCGATCGACTCTTATACCCTCCTTGGACACAATGAATCCTAGCTAGCGACCAACAGTCACGCAAAAGATGCACTTATGAGGATTTAAATGAACTTGTTAATGACTACATCTTTCGAATACCAATCTCAAATGATATGGATGACACACCCTCAGATGAGAGTGAGCAGCGAGATCATCCCACTTCGATAATCGTTTTGAGATCGTAAAAAATTAAGGTCATAGCCCACCGAAATGTAGCTTTGGCATTTTTAAGGTCGAAAGCCATCTTCCAATATGCAAAATACCCCAAGGACAAATAAATGTGGTCTTATGTTTATCCTTGGGATTAATCTGAATCTGATTATATCCAGAAAAACCATCCATAAAGGAAAATACCTCACTCCTGGCACACTTATCCAAAATCCGATGAATAAATGGTGTGGGGAAATTATCCTTAGGACATGCATGATTTAAGTCACGAAAATCAGTGCATATATGGATCACTTCCTAATTCTTATCTACAGGAATGAGATTTTAAACCCACTATGTCAAGGGAATGGGATAGATAAATACAAATTTCAAATTTTTTTCTATCTCAGCCTTAATGGTAGGTGCTTTTCTAGGATTCGCTGCACGCAAATGTTGTCAAACTAGCTTTACATCCGGATAGGTTTTGATCTCATGTTTGACAATACGAGGGTCGATACCTGGAATCTCATCATACAACCACACAAATATGTCCCAAAAACTATTTAAACAGTGTGGTATACTTGATCTCATCAGGGGAACACTCTGCCCCAATGTAGACGTTCTCAACCTTGTCAGGATCTCAAGAAATATTTATAGGAATAGTTGGTGATAAATTTTCCATGTTCCCATCAGTCATCTGACTAGGAGAGCTAAATGGAACCATGGGCCTACCAATATTCTCACTAAGAATCTCCCTAAAGTCATCATGCTCCACACGGTCGAGCTCAGAAAGAAAATATGATCGATGATGCAACTCTTCCCAAGGTGGCTCAACCCAAGACATGGCCTCAATAATGGCTTCATTCGATGGAAAAACATCGTCAAGGAAATCATGTGCATGAGATGACTCAACTGCCCATGCAGGAAGCACATATGGTTCCTCCTCCTCCATCTGTGAAGAGGAAGGACTATGATTTGCAGCCTGATCAATATTCACTTGATATGCTATCATTGTTGTAGGCAACGACACGTCTGTTTCAATAGGTCCAATCAAAGAAATCGATGAAGGAAGGATCCAAGGGTCATCCATATGGGTGGTGTGAAAAGACACTGAATTCATCAAGGATGAAGCCCCACCAAAACTGGACCCAATCATAAGCATGGGCACAGGACAACTAAAGGTTCCCATAAGAGAAGGATACATACCCATGCCCACACTCCTAGTTGCTGGCTGAGAGTGATTGATAATCAAGATAGAAGCTCCCGATGATGCATTGACACACATATTTTGGAATGACATCTGATCAATCGTAACAATATTCCCATTAAACAGAAACCATATCACTCAAAAGAGGGAGAAAGATATGGCTTGCATACTATACATCCAATTCTGACCTAGTAAAATATTGTAGTCAAGGGGCACATCAACCACCTTGATCTCGATCACAATGGTCTTCCCTCCCAATTGGAATTTTAGAGAAGGAATAATTTCGTGCGGTTGAAATGATCTACCATTGAAATTTGTCAACATGGTAGCAGATCGAGACAATTCGAGAGAACCTAAGCCCTTCCAACATGACAAAGACATCACAGAAGTAGTAGTGCCTTCATCAATGAAAGTGCATTTGATGGTTTTATTAAGAAATTCCACATGAATCAAAAGAGACATGTAGTAAGGAAAGATAGGTTGTACTCCTGTGGTTTCAAATTTGATAATGGAAGAAGAGCTATTGTCACTAACCCAAAGAGTGAACAACAAAGCCATCATCTGTGGAGGACAAGTCTGAAGCACTTCAAGTGTGAACATCGCACAAGGAGTCTGGCCCACATCCACGACAACTGAATAGTTCTGGGAAGATCGAGCATTAGGATTATGCCCTAAACTCTTTAGGACTCCCTTAGGAATGCGAGGTAGAGTTTCGGGTTTATCTGTAGGTTTTCAAATATGCAAAGGGTTCTCGGGTGGAGAGGGTTCTTTCCCAAGGTCTGGTTGTGATGAACCATAATCTTTTGTACAAGTCACAACCTTAGCAGCACTCATCATGTTGATTCATCCATGAACACTATTGGCTTCTAGTAGATTTTTATTTCCACCTGATGCACAATTAGGATCAATGGTCCTAGAGTTCATATTTTGATTGTTGGGTAAAGGATTCGTTAACACAGCTGGGCCCTGTGCTATGAACATTGAGGCATCTTCCATATGAGGGTATAAGTAAGTGAGGTGGTTGTACTTACACAACTTACAAGGAAACTTCATGTTACGTTTAGTCTGCTTGTCCCCCCAGCATTACGAGCATTCTTTTCATTATTATTAGCATTTTTGTTATTATTCCCACCCTTATAGTTATTTTTTCCTTTTTTCTTATTCCTTCCAAGCTGCTGGTTGCCCTTTGGGTCTGACAATTGCACAGAAAGTACACTGACCAATTGGGTAGGTTGAGAAGAATTCATGGCTTGTATCGACGCGGACTGGTTAATAGACAATTGGCTCACTTGGTTCACGACCGAATCCACGGGTTTGGTACTTGTAGATCCCACAATGCCATCAACATGTGGTCTAGGATTGATCTTGGGATCAAAACTAGATCATGGAGCGTTAGGTATAATCTCAAACAAAAGTCTGGATTGAGTGTAGATCAAATCCAACTATTGTTCCCTAAAGATTGCTTGTTCCTCGTTTTGAACTCCAGATGTAGAAACATCCTTTGCGATGTAAGGTAACAATGATTTGAGGAACCATTCAAGGAGAAATTCTGGTGGTATAAAGGCTTTAATCAACTGCTTCCATCTACGCCACTATTGAATGTGATCTGAAATGTGTGTGGATTTATCTTGCGGAAGGTCGACAAGAGTTCGGTACCGACATCGTAACATACGGGTAGCTGAAAATGTTTGAGGAAAGTCATGGAAAGGTCATCAAATAAAGCGTATGCCCCCCTCGATAACTCTATATACCATTTTTCCACAGGTCCCATGAGGGTTTGTTGAAATATCCTCAAACGGATTGAATCGTTGTGTAAGGAATTGGAAGAGCACCAAAGCTGAAAAGTGGTGACATGCTCACTAGGATCTTCTCTAGCCTTACCCTTGAACTTGGGAATGTCTGAAGGAATATTGTTAGGGACAACTGGTTAGGCCAGGTCATGAGATACCGGATCGTTGATAAGTCTCAACAAGTTATGTAAGTTTAATGTCGCGAGGAAAGGAATCCTAGGTTGAGCCGGTCTATGCCACATTCCCTGATAGTTTTGGTTCATGTAAGGTTGATTGCTATAAATACCATGGCCTTGTCCATAATAACCTCCTCCTGTTTGACCTGTATAGGGATGCATGGAAGCATTGTGATGTGGGGTATCTTGATTATGCGATGCTACAAAGCCATAATTGGAAGAGTAAGTGAGTTGTTGATACTGGTACCCATACGGTTGATAGTTCTGTCCATACTACGGTCCATAAGAATTTCCATGAGAAGCTCCATAAGGTGTTCCATGGGATGTCTGATGAGAAGGTCCATAGTTAGGGATATGGGGACCTCCATGAGATGGAACATGAGACGATCCAGAAACATGGATATGACCTCATGACACAATAGGAGGTGCTTGACTTTGAGATACTACCGCGCGAGCAGTCACAGCATGAACATGATTGGTAGCAATATTCTAGCTTGAACGACCACATGAATTATGGGGAGGAAGGGTCGTCAAAAACACATTTGAAGGAGTAGGGTTCGAGAATGAAGAGACATGTAAAGAAATGTAAGTGGTGTTCCCAATGTTCACTCATCTTGGTTCTGGTATCCGCATAGGATTAATAACACTAGGTCTAGGACGGACATGTGAGGATGCTTCCACCGTAGGGATGGAAGGTGTAATATGACTAGTGCTCCCAAATCTATCCACATGGAAAGGAATAGGAGTTCCCCTAGGTGTAGTCCTGGGATCAATTTTCAACTCGACATGATGTGTTGGATCAGGTGGTGTGATATCAGTCATGCCATAACAAACATGACTAGTGCTTGTGGGTTCATAATGAGTCTCGTCGCCTGGAAACCAATACCAAGGACTTGTGAATGAGGTATCATAACAAGATCATGACAGTTGTTCATGTGATGGATCATATGTTCTAGTAGGATCTTCCTCCCCAACCTCATGAGGTGGAGAGGACATCTCTAAAATCTCATCCTCATGATCTCCTATGGTGTGTGAATCAAAGTGAGAAGTACTCCACCTAGACTGTCTAATTTCCTCTCCCAAAGGAGGGGGATACATGGAAGGCGGAAGTCCTGCTAAACGAAGAGAACAGTAGGGTTCCACACTCGAATCCGCAGTGACTCAAAAAATAAAAGACTCAATCTAATTACATAAACCATAGGCAAACTAGCGTGCACAGAGCATACACCTATAAAATGTAAAGCGAAATTGCAAGAAAACAAGGGTAGGATATGTGAGCTCCTGAATGAAGCAGGCATGTCTCACCTAGGAGAGGCTTGAGACTCCCATACACAACAAGCAGAGGTTCATAACCAATTATAGTGGCCCTCATCTTCAACGCATATAGTGACTATGCTGTTCGACCCCTACCTGGCCAGGACACCTGCAGAATAACCTCTACGAAGTATCCCCTCGATAACCTAGGTAAGGAAACTAAGGTCACCTCAAAATAATCAATGATCAGGTGGACAGTCGCAGGCAGGATTGGCCATTTGGGTAGGGTCGTAAAGCCCAAAAATCTCAAAATATCCCCTAGATAAGAATACAATCCTGGAAATATATTCGGTGCTACTCAGTTACAACCAGGGGTCATCCCAATCATAACCACTCACATTACCTCGTGATTAACTCCCTTGTAAGAGGAGGATCATGAGAACCCTAATTATATAAAGGATTTCACACTCTCACCTGGACAGACACCTAAATGTTTTGTTTAGTGGTATTGGAGAATTGACTTATAATGAACTATTCCAAGACCCTAAAACCTAGTCTTGTTGGTGAACCCTAAAAATAAAAGAGTGTAATTCATTTTATTATGCGTTGATTTTAATTGGCTTATTACTCAAAGGGAAAATGGTCGTGCAACTAATGATGTTATGATGCAACAAGAAGTAAAATGCACACCTAACAATCAATGCAAATGCACTGTGTCAAATGAAGAATAGGGTATGCTACTACGTGAAGTGAAATTTTTTTCCTTCAAATGAATATGCAATCATTTATATATGAAAATCAGACTAATATTCTCCAAGCAAACCTAATGCAAGTACCATGCTAATGCAAAATGTAAACAATGCATAATGATGCACAAAGCAAATGTTTTTGTATTTTTGAATTAAATGAGATAAAAAAGCAAAAGTATAACTCTACAACCCTCAGACTCTGCAAGCACTAACAGATAGCCATTAAGAAAATCACCAAGGTAAAAGAGACCTAATACTCTAATCCCCCCCAAAAAATAGAAAATGAAATGACAAGAACATTTTCAAAAATTTAAACTAACAAGGTGTATCTGGTCAGAAACAGGGATGTATACAGACTCCAGAAGCATCCAATAAGACTCAGCAATCATCCAAACTCACCCAACAACACTTAATCTTCCCAAAAAGGATAAAACATCAGGGTATGCATGACTATTTGCAGTAAATCCACATACATACATGACTATTCAGGTAAAACCCATGTGTACATGCAACTGTGAAAGAAAAACCCGCATACAAGAAGAAAAAGAGATAAAAAGAAGGCAAATAGACAAGCTGAGACAAAATTTACTCCTGTAAGACACTATTGGGAAAACATGCCCCTAGACCCAACTCAAAAAAAAAGAAATCAGAGCAATTCAAGCACATTGAATGCCAAAAAATCTCCCAAAGTAAATGACTAGGAACCTCCCCAGTATGGTCGCCAATTCTATTACGAAGAAAAATTCCTATGGCTTGGGGTGCACCACAACAGACAGAGAAACTGCATAAATCAATCCCTTCCCAATATGCAAGAGAAATAAAACATTTAATACTAAAGGATTTTGGAACATACCTTATTCTGGATGGTTGATGTAGATCCTTGTTGAGCTTTTTCCAATCCTGCTTGTGTTAGAAATTTTCTCTCTCAACAACAACAAACAAGACAAGCATGTTATATAATGGTGTTGGACCTACTCTATCATATATAATCAATAATGTATAAGCAATTAAAATCATCCATGGATTCGATATTCATTTAAATGCACATCATTGGACAGGAAAATATATTTCTATTAATCAGATATTACATGAGTGACAACCCCTGTCGGCACGTCTACGAACCGGAGAAACTGAGTCCTCCACGACCTCAATCCTCCATCTCTCGATAGCAAGCTCATAAGAAAAGGAAAGTTTGGGAAGAACACAATGTGCTCCAAGGGACAAAGGGATGCAGACTCAAGTATAAGCAAGCTACAACAACAATGGACTATAGTTTTCTTACTCTTCAATTCCTCTCCCCTTCAATGTATCCAAAGGGTTCCTTATATAGTGCATCAATGGGGTAATGAAAGGTCAAATTCAAGTGATCATGAGGCATATGGAAGGACAAGAGACAAGTGATTTGGATCCACATCAAGGAAAATTCCAAAAACATTTGGCCTTTTGTACAGATCCTGATGTACGCGGGTTTAGGGGTAATATCAACGTATATACACGAGAAAGGGTTTAAAAGTAGCGTACAACAAATAATGAGTGTTTTTAGGGATGATCTTGGAAACATCAAAGGTACAAAAATAGTCCATGGTCTCCAAATAGTCTGCAAAGGGACAAGGAAGGCCATAAAAGTATGATCAACCATGTGTGGTAAAATCAGCTATAATAGATGCTATAACAATCTCGCTTGCCTAGCATTAAAAGTAGGCTGATCAAACAAATAATTCAGACCACAATGGTCTGTCTTTAGCTCAAATATTCTTCACATCAAGTAATGTCTCCACATCTTGAGAGCATGTACTATGGCTGCAAGTTCTAGATCATGAGTGGCATAATTCTTTTCATGCTCCTTTAATTTTATTGACTCATAACATATCACGTGGTTGTCTTGCATAATAACTCCTCCAATTCTTTGACCACATGTATATGTACATACCACAAAATATTTCTCTGGGTCTACAACTTTTAAGACCGGTGCACTTGTAAGAAGATACTTCAACCGCTGGAACTTTCTTCACACTTCGAGGTCCATTTGAACTTTATCCCCTTCCTTTGCAAAGAAGTGATAGCATGTGCAACCTTGGAGAATCCTCCATTGAATCTCTTGTAATATCCTACAAGCCCCATTAAAGATATTACCTCGGTCACATTCTTTGGAGTAGGCCAATTCTTAATAGATTCAATCTTGTCAGGGTATACAGATATACCCTCCTCTAAAATAATGTGCCCCAAGTATTGAATTCTATCCCTATAGAAGTCACACTTGATCAGATTTGCATACACTTGATGTTATCTGAGCAATTGAAATGATAGTCTCAAATTTTCTTCATGCTTTTCTTCATTCTTAGAATAAACAAGAATGTCATTAAGGAAAACAAGAATGAATTTGTCCAAATACCTGTTAAAGACACTATTCACAAGGCACATAAATGTTGCTGGCACATTTGTGTGTCCAAATGGTAGCACTACAAACTCATAATGTCCATACCTTGTTCTGAAGGTTGTCTTATGAATGTCTTCATCCTTGATTCTCACCTGGTAGCAAGCAGACCTCAAGTCAATCTTAGAAAATACCATTTCCCCTTTCATTTTATTAAAGAGGTTATCAATTCTTGGTAAGGGATATTTTTTCTTCACTATGACTATATTCAACTTCCTATAATCAATACACAATCTGAGTGTACCATATTTATTCTTTACAAATAGAACCGGTGCTCCCCAATGAGACACACTCGGCTTGATATACTTTTTATCCAACAATTATTGTAACTGCATCTTCAGCTCTAACATTTATGGTGTACTCATTCTGTAGGGTGCCCTTGATAGTGGTGTTACTCCTAGCATAAGTTCAATTGTGAAATATATTTCCCTCTTTGGAGGAAGTCCTGGAACCTCATAAGGAAAAAAATTCTTGAAGTATTGCAACATAGGATAGTCTTCCAACCTAGGAGTTTCATTCTCTACTGCCTACTTAATATGGGCTGCATACAACTAGCAACCTTTTCTACAAAAATTCTTTAACTACATTGCTGAAATCTGCCTTACCGATATTACCTTTGGAATGCCTCTTACAACTACTAGGTTCCCTTCTTCATCCATGCATTCAAAAGTCTTATTATAATAGTCAAGATTCACTCTGTGAGCTTCTAACCAATCCATTCCAATGAGAACATCAAAGGAAAAAAGTGGTAGAACATTTAGATCGACACAAGTGATCAATTGATTCATCACCAATAGACATTTCTCCACTACTTTATTAACTTTTCTATTAGTTCCATTGGATAGCTGAAATAACCAAGACTTTCTATGCTTTAACTTCCTAAGAGAACAAAAACCCACTACTCTAGGAGCGATATAACTATGAGTAGAACCATGGTCAATCAAAATAGAAATAGATTTCTCAACAATCTTACCTGGAACTTCAACCACCGTTGACTGGTGATCTTCTTGATGGTCTTCCAGTGCTGCATAAATTCTAGGTATAGTCCTTGCTACTTGTCGCACTGTTTCTTCCTTTTGAACATTGTATGCTGGCCTTGCATTTTCATTCACAAGTGGAAAATACTTATGCATGTGGGGTCCTCCACATTTCCAGCATTGGAGTGGTCCTCTGTTCTACTGTGGGTCTTTTGTCTTTTCTCCCGTCGCTCTAACTGGCTGCTTCTCAACTTGTATAGGTTGCTTCTGTTGATTCCCGAAGTTAGAAGGTTTGTAACCTTTCTTTCTTTTGTTAGAATTCTCCCTCCTTTTGTCCTTCCATGTTTTCTGATAATCTGATTTGTTCTTGCTTTGCTTGTAGCAATACTTAGATTTTCTTATTACTTCTTCCAGATTCCTAGGTTCATAGAAATCAATTTGGTCTTTGTAGGATTGAGGAATTCTGTTTAGAAAACACTAGATCTTTACCTTCTCATATTTAATATACCCGACAAACCTCAACAATTCCAAGAACTTGTTTTCATATTCCTCCATGGTTTGCTGTCCCAATCTCATCTCATGGAACTCTTTAATCTTATAATCATAGTACCTGTCAAAGAGGTACTTTTCCTTGAAGTACTTCTGAAATTGCTTCCACCCAATCTTCCTTTCATTGATCTTCCTTACTTTTCTAAAATGCTCCCACCATATGGATGCTCTTCCGGTCAAATTGAAAATGGCTATTCTAGCTTTCATATTCCTAGAATAGTCTTGGACTTGGAAATATTTCCTCATCCTCAGAAGCCAAGATTTAGCTTCTTGACCAGTCTTTACCTCACCATTAAAGGTAGAAGTCCTTGCCTTCTTAAATTCATCTCATGAGTGGTTCTGGTAGCACCTCCTTCTTTGATTCTTATGGGAAGAAGAAATTGAATCTCCAGTGGACCCTTCATAGTCAGATGACTCACTTGGTGAGCTCTTTCTTTTTCTAGCAGTGTTCTTACTCCCTTCTAGATTTTCTGTATGGTCCACGGAGTTCATATTTCTCTGAATATCTGTCAAAATTTGCAGCATGGATAAATTAAGCTTATTGTTCTCCTCTTGAGCCTTAACCAACCTTTCATTGTCTGCCCTGTAACTTTGCATATCCACCATCAAGCTTCTCATGGTGGCTGCAAAATTTGGGGGAGTCTCTTGCAATCTTCTCCCATTAGATTTTGTTTCAGCATTTCCAACTTGGAAATTTTCCCCCATAGCATCTTCCTCATACTCATTAGGGTTCTGTACATCATCATGCATGTTGTCGGTTCTCATGGCTGAAGCACAACTCACTTTACCCAATTGCACTATCTGGAATGCTTCTTTTGAAGGTGACTATGATTCTGCAAAATGTATTAGTAACACAGTTTGCTAAATTATAAATTTATAGAATTCATAGAAATTCACAACTACTTACCTTCATTTCAAAAAATCATACACTGAAATTTTTTCCCAAAACACATAATTTTCTTTCACAAGAATGACTGTTTGAGGGGGACGACGAGGGTCAAGGGGGCTTGCCCCCTTGTGGCTTCCCTGCGCCACTGCAAGGTAGGTTGAGGGAAGTGCCCTCATTTTTTGTTTGTAAATACTTTGATTTCATGCAATCTTGTGCATAAATATACTGGTATTTCTAACTTTCCAGAACCCTAAAAATCCTATTGAAAAACCTGCAAAAATTCCTTGTTTCGACAAAAAATTTCAAATTTTTCACCCGCTGCATCAGAATTTTTTTTTACTTTCACCCACTACAGTAGCTCGATCCTCATTTTTCATCCACCATAGAAGATACTTCATCATCTTCCTTCTGCTCCTGTGTAGTGGGTCGATCTTTCTTTCTCCACTGTGTAGCGGCTCCTTCTTTCTTTTCTTTCCATCGTTGCGGCTCATTCTTCAACTTTCTGCCATCGCACATCAGCTCGATCTTAAAAAATTTTCTGCTGCGTAGCGGCTCACTTTTCCTTTTCCTTCCACCATTGTGGTTCAATGTTCAACATTCTTTCACTGCACATCGACTCTATGTTCACCTTCCATCCGCCATAGTGTCTAATTCTTCGTTTCCCCGTCGCTGCTGCGGCTCAAAACTCAACTTTCAACCGTTGCTCCGTCGGCTCAAACTTCAACTTTCGGCCACTGTAGGGGCTTAAAACTTATTTTTCCTCCCGCCACTGCCAACACTTTGCAATGTCCCAAATTTGGCATTGGGTCACAATGGTCAAATCAAATTTTCCATATTCATGAAAGTTGTCAAATGGATGCATAAGTCAAATAATTGCCAAGGAGGAAAATCACTAATTTTCTAGGTTGGGGGTGGAAGCTTTGATATTTGGAATAAGGGGGATAATAAATGATGTTTAGATATTAGAATGGGATAAATATTCAATAATTTATCTTATTAAATAAATACAAGAGAAAATGGAAGTGGTAATAGAGCATGAAGACACATGGAGACTATGGGGCCCACACTAGCTAGAATTCCTATGTTCAATGGTATCTTTCTCTTGCAAATTCCAATATATGGGAATCCTAATGTTTTTGGATGGATTATAAGGCTAATATATGTGTACATATACTTCATAGGTCTAATTTGGGATGAATTGTAACTTACATGGGAGAGGAAGAGCTAAATGGGAGTTTCATGGACACTTGGCTAGATTCCCCTTACATTTATGACATCTATGACACCAATGATGGAGATTCTATGAAATTTATGACACAAGTCAGATATGAAGGTTGACATACTAACATACTGACATGTCAGGACTGAATAGAGCATCTTATAGGCCAAAATTGGGAGTTGGAGAAGGCCAAGAGGCTCCTACTCAAATTTGGGAGAAGAGGGAAGGTGAAGAGAGAGGTCACATGGCATAGCATGAGCAGCCACAACAATTCGACTTGGATTTGGTTTATGGATGGATTTGGAACCTTCAAATACCAATAATGTTTATAAAATACATGGATCAGCCATGAGAAGAATCTTTTGCTCATTTGTGAATTGTGAGAGCTAGTGGATGACTAGTTTTCTTGCTTAAGCCAATTTCGAGGGTGAAAGATTCCCATCCTAGTTGGTGTTTGGAAAGGCCACTCAAGTATTTCATGGATATTTAATGGATTCTTATTTTCAGGTGTAAGCTACAGGAAATAATGTGGATTCTTTTATTGCAGCACTCTCTCTCAACTATTTCCAGTTTTCACACCATATTCATGCCAATGGAGGGATTACGCTTTGGGTGAGCTATTGATATCTTTGGAGAAGATTATAATTCTCATTATATTATGTTATAATTTATGTGCTCTATATTTCATTTTTATAATACTCTCAGGTCGAAATACCCAAAATAATTCATGTAAAAATGTTGAACAATGAAGAAATAGTGTGATTTCCCCACTATCTTGTTGTGAACCATTGTAATGCTGATGATTTTGAATTGGGAGAGAATTTAATTGTCAATTTATGATTGTAATCAGTTAAATATTATATTTTATTCATTATTATAAATTTTCAAGTCGAAATTCCCAATATTTGTATGTCAAAATGACTTTTAATGAGCAAACAATGACCATTTCAACTCCATTTTGATATATGCAATGGTAATGCTTATTATTTCGAATTGAGGAATATATATATGATAAATTTATGTTGGATGGACTATAATTAATGTTTATTTCAAGTCTCATGTTCATTATTTAAGCATTGTAATCCATTTTACTCTTTTTTATTGCATTGGGAGAAGATTTGGTGCATTTTCCCCAAGGGTCAAAATTGTGACTTGGGAGTTGTTTTGGAAAGAGTCATAACAGACTGTATAAACTGAACCATGATGCATATGACACTTTGAAAAGGTCCCTTACACATAACCATCCTCTGTTAATAAATTCAAGTGACTTTCGGATCATTTGTGAAGCCATTTCCGACAATTACCCGAGGGGAATGGGAGCCCCAATTTGCTAGTAAAGGCTCCTACTTTGAACATAACATTAAAAAAGTTTGTAGAAATTATTGGGAGGTAAAAAAACATACATGAGAATTATATTTAATTTATATTATCATTCATGTATGTTCATAGAAAATTTGGAAGCATTTGGGTCAATTTGGAGGTCTAGAAATCAAAACTAGTCAAGAGCCAAAATTGTGAAAAAATTGGAAAATTGGGCATTTTAATAAAATTCCAAAAAGGGGACATTACACACTTAGAAATTTTTTTGAAATTTCATCCATGTCAGCTCCCTTTTGTTGAGCCCATTTTCTTTTCTCATATGCCGTTACGGCTGGATTTTGGAAAGCTGGGCCGCTTCCGCCAGCTCACTCTTTAACTTCCATCTACCATGTAGCGGCTCATTCATATGTTGTCTGCCATCACCATTGTGGATCTTCTTAGGCCATCTCAGCCACCATGCAAGGAGAGGGGAATTTTTCAAATGCTTAGAAATTTTTTTCCTTCTTGTCGACTCCATATCACCAACATGGTCACCGCGTCGGCTCCCTCTTAGAAGCCCAACTGGAACTGCGGCTCCAATCTTGGCAACGTAGCCACTATGCAATTTCCAACACTTAGAGAAATTTATGAAAATTTCTCCTATTTGTTGCTCTTCCTGTTGGCCATAGAGGGTGATCCTGCCTCTGTCATTTGCTCAATCTTGGCCCATTGAGGCCCAAAGTTGTAATGAGTTCTCTGATACCACACTGTCACGTCCCCAACCCTTACTCGGCGGAGAGGACATGACTGAGATCTATCAACTTGGGAATCCCCATGCACATAATATAAAAATTGGTTTGAAAAATACATTCATAAGTATAAATAGATACATAATGGAATGTACATGATATATATACAGCAGAAGCAAATCATTCATTCAACACATTCATGCGTTCAACATGTTCATGATAATTTCATAATAATTCATAAGCAAATATAGCTGCAGGAATTAAATACACAAGAATACTTATCTTTGAAAGAAGCTTGTCCAACAACCAACTATGTCGCTGCAATGTTCCACCAAACCATATGCCAATATTCTCTTTAATATCTCAGCAACACTGCCACCCCCGAGCTAGGCATGATCTTCCCCAAGGAATAAGGAACACTAGCAGACATCACACATAGCCAAGGATACAATTAAGATTTATTCAAGCCAACACATTTGGGGTTTATCAGAATTACACAGGAAGTGGTTTACACTTAGCTAAATTCACATGAGACACATCTAAGCCAATAGATGATTTTATCATGCTACCAGCCAAGAACTCCTTTTAGTTGGGTTTATCAGGCTGTCAAGGAGGTGGAAAGACTGAATGCTAAGCTAGTGAGCTCAACCCCAAAGCTATGAACACCCAGAATGGATCTAGCCTGATTTCTAAACAATTACACACCCAACACAAGGAGGCATTCCCTTCTATGCTACACAGTCCCTCAGGCCATGCCTTCCCTTCCAATGCTATTTAGGGCATGCAAAGAAGAAATCCAACCTTCTAGATTGGTCTGTGAGGTTCTTTCACACACTAGGTTTATCAAGCAAGTCTAGACTCTATTTCCATTCCTTTAATCAATTCAAATGCCAAGCGTGGATGCACACACAGGGATCTCAGTCCTAGGATTTATCAAACATAACAGATGCTAGGGATTACATACACACACATAAATTTATGACTGTTTGAACATTGCCAGTGCCAGACCAACTGCTGCAAAATACCAAAAATGAAAACGTTTTCAGTCTTTCAAATCAAAGACACAAAATCAGCTGCTGGGCAATTAGGCTCAAGAAAATGACTAGTAGAGAGGGGAAAACATCAGAGAGAACAAAATTGTTGAATAGAGGAAAAATCATAACACAAAAACCAAAAACGTGAAGGATTCAAATAGCCGAACAGGATAAAATCATGATGGTTCAAACTGAGAGTAGTTTTTTCTTGCTTGCTCCTTCGTGAATGCCCAATTGGGTTTTCAAAAACATTTTGTTCAAACCAATTCATGAGAGAAACGTGTTCATTTTTGGTGACTTGTTGCCCAAGAAATTCAAAAAACATTTTTCCCAAAGTGGGGATCTGCCCAATAAGAATTTCCGCACTCTTCCAATCCCCCACTCCCTCATCCTTAGGAAAAATCATGCCCCCATCTCGTTTATTTACGTTGACATACACGACTTTGGGTTTTTACTTAAAATTGCAATTTTAACACAATGTCTACCTTTTTAATGTTCAGCTAGAAAATAAAAAAAAAATACCATCAGCCACATCTTAATTTCCGAAACATAAACACTAAACCAATGGTGGGGCATTTTCCTAGCTCCACACCATGATTATTTACATAATAATATTTAAATGCCAATGGGGTCAAAACCAGGGTATTACATTCCCCTCCCCCTTCAACAGCACTATCCTCAATGCTGTACAACATTGAACAAAAATACCTGCTTGTATTGCCCTTAGCAATCTGCATATTTGAACAAAAAGGGATGTGCCATTCGCATGGAATCCTCCAGCTCCCATGTATCTTCTTCAGGACCATAGTGTTCCCATTGCACCTTCACATGTCCTATTGCTCAGTTCTGGAGCATTGTGACCTTCCTGGTGAGGATGTGTGTAGGCTCGATTTGGAGCTCTCCCTATGGTTCCACCTGAATCACATCCCAATTTATTACATGGTGAGGATCATGTACATACTTCTTAAGCAAAGAAACATGAAAAACATTATGATCTCTAGTGCTAGTAGGAAATTCAAGCCTATATGCAATTGGCCCTATTTTTCAAGCACTTCAAATGTCCCATAGTGTCTAGGTGACAACTTGGCACTACTTCCAAGATTCAAGGACCTCTTCTTTTCCTTCACTCTAAGGTAAACATGATCCCCAACACTGAAATCTCTGTTCACCCTATTCTTATCTGCATAACGTTTTTGTCTATCTTGGGTTGCCTTCAAATTCTGCCTGATCTTTACAACTTCCTGCTTCATCTCCTTGAGAAATTCTGGACCAAGCACAACCCTGTTCACTGGATTATCCCAAGTGACTAGTGTCATACACCTTCTTCCATACAAAGATTCATATGGACTTATCCTCAAGGACACTTTCTTTCCATTGTTATAAGCAAACTCTACCAGGTGTAAATAATCTTCCCACTTGGTTGGTTTATCCATCACATACATGCGAAGCATGTCTTCCAGCACTCGGTTAACTCTCTTGGTTTGTCCATCGATTTGAGGATGGTAGGCAATACTAAAATTCAACTTTGTACCCAAATATGGAAACAACCCCTTCCAAAAATTGGAAGTGAACTCGACATCTCTGTCAAAGACTAGTGCCTTAGGAAATCCATGCAGTTTGAAAATATCCTTCATGAATATCTTTGCAATGTCATCAGTCTTATGCTTAGACTTAACCGATATAAAATGTGCTACCTTTGTCAACTTTTCCACCACAACCATGATGGAATCATGTTGTCTCCAGGTCATTGACAATCCTGTAATAAAATCCATGGAAATAACTTCCCATTTCCATTCCGGAACTGGAAAGGGCTACAACAAACCTACTAGGTGTTGATGTTCAACCTTCACTTGCTGACACTTCATGCACCTTGAAATATATTCAGCCTTATCCTTTTTCATTCCTTGACAAAAGTAATTTTTTATACCTATAGCGATCATCTTTTGATATCTTGGGTGACCAGAATTTGGAGCTTGATGGATCTCATCCATAACCATTCTCCTCAAATCTACTATATTTTGAATATATAATCTGTTCTTATAGGTAAGAAGTCCATCTTCTTCCAATTTATATCCCTCATACTTCCTTTAAAGTCTTTGCTGGTGCAAATTGTACTTGACATGTGCATACAATTCATCTTTAGCAACACAATTAGCAATCTACTGCCTCAAATCTGATTGGAAAATACTAATGGATGCCACATGCATCTCCTGCACCTTCCTGTTGAGTACATCAACTACCTTATTCTCTTTTCCTTTTATGTGCTTGATTTCAAAATAAAACTCACATAAAAAATCCAACCATCTCGCTTGCTTAACATTTAGGGTAGGCTGATCAAACAAATACTTCAGACCACAATGGTCTGTCTTTAGCTCAAATATTCCTCCCATCAAGTAATGTCTCCACATCTTGAGAGCATGTACTATGGCTACAAGTTCTAGAGCATGAGTGGCATAATTTTCGTGCTCCTTTAATTTTCTTTACTCATAACATATCACATGGTTATCTTGCATAAGAAATCCTCCAAGTCCTTGACCACATGCATCTGTACATACCACACAATCTTTCTCTGGGTTTGCAAATTTTATGACCGGTTCACTTGCGAGAAGATACTTCAACCACTGGAAACTTTCTTCACACTTCGAGGTCCATTCGAACTTTATCCTGATAGCATGTGCAACCTTGGAGAATCCTTCAATGAATATCCTGTAATATCCTGCAAGGCCCATAAAAGATATTACCTCGGTCACATTCTTTAGAGTAGGACAATTCTTAATAGCTTCAATCTTGTTAGGGTCTACAGATATACCCTCCTTTGAAACAATGTGACCCAAGTACTGAACTCTATCCCTATAGAAGTCACACTTGGTCAGCTTTGCATACACCTGATGTTCTTTGAGCAATTGCAATTTCAATCTCAAATGTTCTTCATGCTCTTCTTCATTCTTAGAATAAACAAGAATGTCATCAAGGAAAACAAGAATGAACTTTTCCAAATACGTGTTGAAGACACTATTCATAAGGCACATAAATGTTGCTGGTGTATTTGTGAGTCCAAATGGTAGCACTACAAACTCATAATGTCCATACCTTGTTCTGAAGGCTATCTTATGAATGTATTCATCCTTGATTCCCACCTGGTGGTAACTAGACCTCAAGCCAATCTTGGAAAATACCATTTCTTCTTTCATTTGATCATAGAGGTCGTCAATTATTGGAAAGGGATATTTGTTCTTCACTGTGACTTTATTCAGCTTCCTATAATCATTACACAATCTGAGTGTACCATCTTCTTTACAAACAGAAATGGTGCTCCCCAATGAGACACACTCGGCCTGATATACTTTTTATCCAACAATTCTTGCAACTGCATCTTCAGCTCTAACATTTCTGGTGTACTCATTTTGTAGGGTGCCCTTGACAGTGGTGCTGCTCCTGGCACAAGTTCAATTGTGAAATCTATGTCCCTCTTTCGAGGAAGTCCCGGAACCTCATAAGGAAAAAAATCCTTGAAGTCTTGCAACACAGGATAGTCTTCCAACCTAGGAGTTTCATTCTCTACTACCTCCTCAATATGGGCTACATACAACTAACAACCTTTTCTACAAAACTTCTTTAACTGCATTGCTGAAATCTGCCTTACTGAGATTTCCTTTGGAATGCCTCTTACAACTACTGGGTTCCCTTATTCATCCATGCATTCAAAAGTCTTATTATAATAGTCAAGCTTCACTTTGTGAGCTTCTAACAATTCCATTCCAATGAGAACATCATAGGAACAAAGTGGTAGAACATTCAGATCTACACAAGTGATCAATCCATTCATCACCAATGGAAATTTCTCCACTACTTCATTAACTTTTCTCTTAGCTCCAGTGGCTAGCTGAACTAACCAAGACTTGCTATGGTTTACCTTCGTAAGAGCACAAACCTCCACTACTCTAAGAGCGATATAACTGTGAGTAGAACCAGGGTCAATCAAAATAGAAATAGATTGCTCAACAATATTACCTGCAACTTCAACCACCGTTGACTGGTTATCTTCTTGATGGTCTTCCAGTGCTGCATAAATTCTAGGTATGATCCTTACTACTTGTCCCACTATTTCTTCCTTCTAAACATTGTATGCTGGCCTTCCATTTTAATTCTCAAGTGGACAGTACTTACGCATGTGGGGTCCTCCACATTTCCAACATTGAAGTGGTCCTCTGTTCTACTATGGGTCTTTTGGCTTCTCTCCCATCACTCTAGCAGGCTGCTTCTCAACTTGTGCCGGTTGCTTTTGTTGATTCCTAAAGTTAGAAGGTTTGTAACCTTTCTTTCTTTGGACAAACTTATCACTCATTTTTTTCTTCCATGTTTTCTGATAATCTAGTTTGTTCTTGCTTTGCTCGTAGCAATACTTAGCTTTTATTATTGCTTCTTCCAGAGTCCTAGGTTCATAGAAATCAATTCGGTCTTTGTAGGACTAAGGAGTTCCGCTTAGAAAATTATGGATCTTTACCTTCTCATCTTTAATATACCTGACATACCTCAACAATTCCAAGAACTTGTTTACATATTCCTCCATGGTTTTCTCTCCCAATATTATCTCATGGAACTCTTTAATCTTTAATCTTGTCATCATAGTACCTGTAAGAGAGGTACTTTCCCTTGAAGTACTTCCGAAACTACTTCCACCCAATCTTCCTTTCATTAATCTTCTTTACTTCTATGAAATGCTCCCACCATATGGATGTTATTCCAATCAAATTGAAAATGGATACTATAGCTTTCATATTCCCAGAATAGTCTTGGACTTGGAAATATTTCCTCATCCCCAGAAGCCAAGATTCAGCTTCTTGACCAATCTTTACCTCACCGTTAAAGGGAGGAGGCCTTGCCTTCTTAAATTCATCTCGTGAGTGGTTCTGGTAGCACCTGCTTGTTTGATTGTTGTGCGAAGAAGAATTTGAATCTCCAGTGGACCCTTCAGAGTCAGATGACTAACTTGGTGAGCTCTTTCTTCTTCTAGCAGTGTTCTTACTCCCTTCTAGATTTTCTGTACGGTCCCCGGAAGTCATCTTTCTCTGAATATCTATAAAAATTTGTAGCATGTCTGAATTCAGCTGATTTTTATCCTCTTGAGCCTTAACCAACCTTTCATTGTCTTCCCTATAACTCTACATATCCACCATCATGCTTCCCATGGTGGTTGCAAAATCTAGGGGAGTCTCTTGCAATCTTCTCCCATTATATTTTGTTTCAGCATTTCCAACTTGGACATTTTCCCCCATAGCATCTTCCTTATACTCATTAGGGTTCTGTACATCATCATGCATGTTGTCGGTTCTCATGGATGAACCACAACTCACTTTACCCAACTGCACTATCTGGAATGCTTCTTTTGAAGGTGACCATTATTTTGCAAAATGTGTTAATAACACAATTTGTTAAATTATAAATTTATAGAATTCACAGAAATTTTCAACTAATTACCTTCAATTCAAAAAATCATACATTGAAATTTTTTCCCAAAACACATAATTTTCTTTCACAAGAATGACTGTTTGAGGGGGACAACAAGGGTCAAGGGGGCTTTCCCCCTTGTGGCTTCCTTGCGCCACTGCAGGGCGGGTCGAGGGAATCACCCTCATTTTTTGTTTGTAAATACTTCGATTTCGTGCAATCTTGTGCATAAATAGACTGGTATTTCTCACTTTCCAGAACCCTAAAAATCCTACTGAAAAAACTTGCTAAAATTCCCTATTTTGGCAAAAAATTTCAAAATTTTCACCCGCTGCATCGAATTTTTTTTTTACTTTCACCCGCTACAGTGGCTCGATCCTCATTTTTCATCCACTGTAGAAGCTCCTTCATCATCTTCCTTCTGCTACCGTGTAGTGGCTCGATCTTTCCTTCTCCTCTGCTGGGTAGTGGCTCCTTCTTCCTTTTCTTTCCGTCGTTGCGGTTCATTCTTCAAATTTCTGCCACCACACATCAGCTCAATCTTCAAACGTTTTTCGCCACGTAGCGACTCACTTTTCCTTTTCCTTCCATCATTGTGGCTCGATGTTCAACATTCTTCCTCCGCACATTGGCTCGATGTTCATCTTCCATCTGTCATAGCGGCTCAATTCTCCGTTTCCCCATCATCACTGCAGCTCAAAACTCAACTTTTGGCCGCCGCTTCATTGGCTCAAACTTCAACTTTCGGCCACGTAGTGGCTTGAAACTTCTTTTTCTGCTGCCACTGCCAACACTTAGACAAATTTTTGAAATTTCTTCCATGTTGGCTCCCTTCCGGTGAGCCCTTTTCCTTTGCTCATTTGCTGTTGTGGCTGGATTTCAGAAAGCTAAGCCGCTTTGACCAAATCACTATTTAAATTTTGTCTGCCACATAGTATCTCATTCATATGTTGTCTATTGCCGCTACTGAGGCTATTCTTAGGCCTTCTCAGCTGCCATGTAAGAAGAGGAATTTTTCAAAGACTTAGAATTTTTTTTCCTTCTTGTCGGTTCCATATCACCAACACGATCGCTGCGTCGGCTCCCTCTTGGAAGCCCAGCCACCACTGTGACTCCAATATTGGCAACGTAGCCACTATGCAATTCCCAACCCTCAGAGAAATTTCTGAAAATTTCTCCTATTTGTTGCTCTTCCTGCTGGCCACATAGGGTGATCCTGTCTCTGTCAACTGCTCAATATTGGCCCATTGAGGCCCAAAGTGGCAACCAGTGCTATGATACCACACTGTCATGTCCCCAACCCTTACTCGACAGAGAGGATGCGACTGACATCTATCAACTTGGGAAATCTAATCCCCATGAACATAATATAAAAAATGCTTTGAAATAAACATTCATAAGTATAAACATATGCATAATGGAATGTACATGATATATATATAATGGAAGCAAATCATTCATTCAACACATTCATGCATTCAACATGTTCATGATAATTTCATAATAATTCATAAGTAAATACAGTTGCAGGACTTAAATACATAAGAATAGTTATCTTTGAAAGAAGCTTATCCAACAACCAACTATGTCACTACAACGTTCCACCAAACCATAGGCCAGTGTGCTTTTTAATATCTCAACAACATTGCCACCCCCGAGTTGGGCATGATCTTCCCTAAGGAATAAGGAAAACTAGCAGAATTCACCCATAGCCAAGGATACAATTAAGATTCAGTCAAGACAACACATTTGGGTTTTATCATACTTACATAGGAAGTGGTTTACACTTAGCTAAATTCACATGAGACACAACCAAGCCAACATATGGGTTTATCATGCTACCAGCCAAGCCATCCTTCGAGTTGGGTTTATCAGGTTGTCAAGGAGGTGGAAAGATGGATTGCTAAGCTAGTCAGCTCAACCCCATAGCTATGAACACCCACACTAGATCTATCCTGATTTATAAACAATTACACACCCAACACAAGGAAGAATTCCCTTCTCTTCTACAAAGTCCCTTAGGCCATGGTTTCCCTTCCAGTGCTATTCAGGGCATGTAAAGAAGAAAACCAGCCTTCTAGATTGGTCTATGAGGTTCTTTCACACACTAGGTTTATCAAGCAAGTCTAGAATCTATTTCCATTCCTTCAGTGAATTCAAATGCCAAACGTGGATGCACACACAAAGATCTTAGTCCTGGGATTTATCAAACGTAGCAGATGCCAGGGATTACATACACACACACACATAAATTTATGATTTTTTTAACATTTTTGGTGCCAAACCGACTACTGCAAAATACTAGAAACAAAAATGTTGTTGGTATTTCAAATCAAAGACACCAATTCAGCTGCTGGGAAATTGGGTTCAAGAAAACGACTAGCAAAGAGGGGAAAATGTGAGAGAGAACAAAATTGTCAAACAGGGGAAAAATCATAACACAAAAACAAAAAATGTGAAGGATTTAGATCGCCGGATAGGAGAAAATCGTGATGGTTTAGACCCAGAGTAGTTTTTTCTTGCTTTCTCCTGTGTGAATGCCCAATTGGGTTTCCAAAAATGTTTTGTTCAAACCAACTCGTGAGGGAAGGTTAAACGTTTCTACATGAGGGAAAGGTGGTTGTTTTTGGTGATTTCTTGCCCAAGAAATTCAAAAAACATTTTCCCAAAGTGGGGCTCTACCCAATTCGAATTTCCCCAATATTCCAATCCCCCACTCCCTCATCCGTAGGAAAAATATGCCCCCATCTCATTTAGTTGCGTTGACATAGCCGTCTTTGGGTTTTTAATTAAAATTGAAATTTTAACACAATGTCTAACTTTTTAATGTTCATATAGAAAATAAAAAAATACCATCGGCCACATCTTAATTGCCGAAACATAAACACTAAACCAATGGTGGGGCGTTTTCCTAGCTCCACACCATGATTATTTACATCATAATATTTAAATGCCAACGGGGTCAAAACCGAGGTATTACAAGTTAGCCAACTAATCAGAGAGTAGGTCGGCCTCCAAAGGTTGCTTCTGTTGGAAAAAACCTACCAACAAAGCCTCGTTGATAGGGGTTCTCACTCTGTCGATGCCCAACTAGTGCGATCTCCCTGACCACCAGCCCAGACAGGTTTTTCCCTGCTCAACAACATCCGCAGAGCGGATGAAGTCTCACCCGAGATGTTCAAGGGAGAGTTGTTGGAACTAGGTTTCTGATAGTAAGAAGGGAAGATATGGAATCTGTGACTTTGACAACATAACTATCAGATTATAGAACTAAGACAATTATCACAATTCATCTTCACAACTACATATCACATCACTCATTTATCATAGCAATATCATTCATAAAACAACTTTAATAAGATTCATCGTCATTCACCAGAATTGAGAAATAATTGGGATAGATTGCATCATCAGTTTATTGCAGCAACATCAGTAAATCATAAACAGATTCAATACACTTCTCATTGACATCACAACAGAGAAAACAAAAAAATAGAAGACAACATTTAGGCAACAACTATCATGGCATATTAATTCTGTGCAACAGATCCGAAACAGATAATTCTTCTCCACAACAGGAAGCCGGTTACATCCCAAAATTTAGTATCTGACACAGAAATATTGCAGGTTGTTCAAAATAGAAGACTCATCAAGAACATAGAAAGATCGCAATAGATTGATCACTCTCAGATATTGACTTGGACTTGGATCATGCTGATCATGATCCTTTTTCATGCTCTTACAATTGAAAAAATAGCTCTATATATAGGCTTGTGCATTTACATCAAAGGTCCACTTCTAACAAAATTCTAACCACTAATGACCTATGTCCACAAAACATGGTCAATTAATACATTGAGTATTCAAAAACGGTTATCCTTTTTCCCATCACGGTGATCTAGCCTTGCACGGTATTGTGTGAGCTTGTGCAGTTGCTGCAACCTTGCGCAACTTACTTACCCAAAACCCCTTCTAATAGGCCCCCAACAAAGTCTTGTGGATCATCCTTGAGCCATGTGAGGTTTATAGGGTATATGGAGATGTCTTGGCCTTGAAATATTCAAACTATTGCGAGATCTCTCAAAACTGGAGCTGGACTTTGTTGGCAGCACTTTGATAGTTGAGAAAATCCTGCTGCATGGGGTGTGTTTTCCCAATCTTTCCATAGACCATCTGTTGAATTTCTTGCACCACCTGTAGCATTGTGACCTCTTTGATAATCGGATTCCCAACAACTTCTTGAAACTCATCCAACTAGGAATGATGCTTTTGTTGGCATTCTTGGGTGCGGGAAACTCTCTGCTGTAGGTCCTTCAACTCCTCATACCGCGTGATCTACACCATGAGCGGTAGTTCTCGCAGCGACATCTTCAGTGTCATTAATTGTCCTTTAAATTCTTGCGCCTGCGTGGTCAACTGGTTGAGTTGTTTGTCTTGGACAACACTTTTCCAGAACTGCGTCATCGCCACCATGATTGTCTTTGCTTCTTGCTCCATTGTTTCAAACTGGGCGTGTATCTTCACAATCGTAGCCTTCCATTCGACAGCCTGCTCTAGCGGTGTCTCTGGATGGACCAAGGCATTGAGTAGAAGATTGGTGTCTTGGAGTTGGACAATAGCTTCCCCAAGTTGCTTAGCCTTAGTGACTATAGTAAGCTTGGCCATGCTCTCAATGATATGTTGACAGGCCTCATCAACATCTTGCTTGACCTCGCCACAACTGGCACATAGCTATGCCTTATCAATGATAAGGCAATCTTGCGACTTCTTAAGCTCGGTGATTTCCTCAGCAGCCTTGCGTTGTAGCTCGGTTTGTGTTTCCTTCAATGCCTCAATCTCCCGTACCTTCTCTTTTTCCAGCTACACCCTAAGTTGATGCATCTCCTCAGCTTCTTTCTACAGCTTCCTCGCTGCGCTCTGCAACTACACATACCCATCACTAAGCTCCTTCTGCATATCCTCCAATTCCTGGGCAGCAACATGATGTAGCTCCAAAAGCGCCTGAGCGGGTAACTTGTTAATATCCAAGGTAGTGCTCTGGAGCTGCTGCAGTAAAAGGTTCACTTCTTCACTCCATGCATCGATCGTAGTCAGGGGAACTTGAACGTTCCTAGCTCGTGGCTCGATGCTGGTCGATGAGAATTCCTACATCACATATTTCTTGGGTGTCTTCCTGGAAACAACATCATAAATAACATTCAACATATCTCTTACTACAACAAACCCTTCTTGGTTGGACTCTCGTATCACTTGCATCATAGCCTCAGAGGAGTCAGTGACTACTTTGATGAGCCGCACCAATTGGTCCTCCATTCCTGGTCAGATACCATTTCTCGTGTCATATTCTAGGTGCCATTTGGTTCAAGTTTCCTCCCACATGTGCCATGCTTCAGCTTCAGGTTCCATCGACGATTCATTATCAGAGTCATGAACACTTAGCTCCTTCTGGACAGGCTCGTCTGGGGCATCAGCTGGTGGCTCCTTAGAGAGTTTGTCCTGGCTCACGGGGCTGTGCCATTTAGCCAACCACTCCTAAATGTGAGAATCCAATTCTTCATCAGTGAATTTGTAGGCCAGAGGTAGCCACTACTTGTCAGGGTCCCGCCGTACCTGGATATAAATGGAATGAGGCCTGATAGCAAACTGAATGAGCCACCGATAATTGGCTGATCCATACTAGGATAAGCGGGGTACTTTGATAGCTATGGCTTGTAGTGCTTCCCAATAGTCCCAAAAATGGATCGCACAACCCATCTATTGAATGGGCTCCTGAACCCACCACAAATTTTGATAGTGTGTGCCTCGACACACCTTCACCACATCGACTTCCATCGGCTGATAATCTTCTTGCTCCATCCATGCAACAAGCGTAATGAGAATTAATAGCCAACTGTAGGAAAATGGTTTCCCACCCTAAGTAGCGAGAGCATTGTCGAGCAATTGGTTGATCAGAAATAAGGACTAGTTCATTTGCATGCCCTCTGTGCATTTTTGTGCACATGTGACCATGCCCGAGTTGCACTGGATTGGTTGATTCCCCCAGACAATATTTCTTGCCAAAATATGTGCCTTGATAATAACCACCTGTGCATTAATGTTATCGATACAATATGCTCAATGATCACGTTGCAATCCAAATCACTCCTTCAACTCCTTAGCAAGCTTCTTGTTAGTATCCCACCCGCGGATATACTGCGCAGGATCTTCCCTGGCCTTCGGCAAGCCCGTAATTCTCATAATTAAGTCAACCATGACAACAATGGGATCATTCAACTAGAGTGTCCCACCATGAAAGTAGGACAAGATTTTTTTAATGCATGCATGAGCTTCGTTAAGTCGCCCAAAGTGAGGCATATTAATGAGCCCCAACAATCTAGAATTATTCAACCCGCTCGCCCATGGTTGAGGAATCCTCTGAATCGATGCACCAGGCTCCGTTGGAACTGATTCATAGAGCTCATCCCAGACATCTTTGAGCAACAACAAATCATGGTCTTCAAACTTCATCTTGATCAAGGCAGGGATGATATCTATCGAGCAATTCATCCCTTCCGTCAGCGGTGACAATTTGGGTGGATACTTGTGATTCGAGTCGTGGGCTGCCTCAGCTTCGCTCTTGGACACATTGGAGCAACATATCCCATGATATCATTGACAATGATACCCCTGGGCACCACATACTCTATAGCTCCCAAGCTTGATGGTCTGGTTTGTGCAGTCTCCTCTCCTTGCACTCTAGCCAAAGTGTGGGTGTGCCTCTTTTGCGACGTCATGGAACTAGGATTCTGAGCTTTCCTCTTTCCTCTGGGGATCGATGAAGAGCCTTCCAACATGGTCATGAATTATTCCTCAATGGCCATGGGATGAATGGAGGATTCCTGCTCACTAGAAATCTCAATTGATTCAGGGTCGCTCAGTATGCCGCACTCCCCAAACCTTACTATGCACCCAATGACTGTACACCTCTACTCCGCAACTCACACTCAAGAATATTCAACTGTAGTTGGTTCAACACTTTTCTCACTCGAATGAAATTATCTAGAAAATGCCTTCCTCTTGCGTCCCTTGCACATTTTATAGCCACTGCCTAATTTGAAACCATCATTACCAAATCCACCATGTCCATCATGACCAAATCCAGTAGTAATGACACCAAATCTGCCAGCAATCTCACCCTACTAATGGTCTGATTGGCCATTAATGCATGTTGCTTCAACAAGCGTCGCCATGTAACTATTTTAACTAACTACATTTATTGCTGATTTGACCAACCCACAACCTTCGGCTATCGCAGGTGGTCTCCCTTCCGTCGCTACTAACTCCTATCCTTGCGTGGCATCTTCCCCTAGGCTCACCTTATTTCTATCTAACAATTTTTTTTTTGAGTGCCTCAAGTGGTGCACAACTATGACCCTATCCTATAAGGCTTTAAGCGACTCCCATTGATGGGCATCGATAGTGCCACACCATCTAATTGATGTAACTGAGCCACACCTTCAGAAGTAATGGAATGAACAAGATACATGCCTAACCAGTGCATCTGTAACTTACCTAGATGCTTTAGGAACTTGCTATCACATAACAACACCAAATCTCCTTCCGCAAACTGTTTATGCTTAATTTGGTGATCATGCCACGCCTTCTGTCAATCCTTTGCAATGTGCTGGTGGAATCCTGGAATAAAACTATCCTCTTCAAGCTGGATCAATTATACAATATGTTCTTCTAATGCTTCTGCATCATCCTTGCCGATCACTGCAATGATGCGCAAGCTAGGAATAATGTATTCCATCGATATGGCTTCCTCTTTCCCATATACCATCTTAAATAGTGTCTATCCTGTCATCTGTTTACAAGTGGTGCAATAGGCCCATAGCACTATTGGAATTTTCAAGCCTCATTCATCACGATTAGCATTACATACCTTTGTCAACGTTGTTTCCAAAATTTTGTTGAACGCTTTGACAGTCCCATTCGCCTACAGATGGTATGGTGTGCTTTTGTTATGTTGCATCTGCAACTCCTCAGTTAGCGCTTTCATAGTCCAGTTGATTAAATGATTGCCCTGGTCACTCATCAATATCCTGGGACACCCAAACTATGTCACAATATTCTCAAATATGAACTTCGCTGCTGTCGCAGTGGTACAATCCGCAACTAGTGCAGCCTTTGCACACCTGGTCATATAGTCAGTTGTGATATTGATGTATCGTGCACTAGTCCTTTTCCCCAGTCGATTAATGGGACCCACAAAATCCATGACCCATTTATCAAAATGTTGTAGAGTTACCTGTGGCACAAGTGGCATCTCATCCTGCCACGATGGTTTATTGATGAGCCGATAGACGTCACAACTCCACACATAGTCTGCAGTATCTTTATGCAATGTAGGTCACCATAACCCATTGTGCAACACCTTTCATGTAGTATCCCTTCCTCCATAGTGACCTCCCGTGATTTGTGCATGTGCTTCTTCTAAAATGGGTCCCTGCTCATGCGGTAGGATACACTGTCGTAAGATTTCATCTGGTCCAAGCTTGTATAACTGCTTCTTTTGACTGGTTGACAAGTTCTCAAGGGAAACACTAGTGGCCAAGAAATGAATTATTGGGGCATAATGATCATCTATGATGTTGACACAGAACAATTACGCATTTCGAAATTTGTCATCAATATTGGTAGGTTCTTCTCCGGTCTAAATGCAACACAGGTGATCAAGACTAGCATTCAATCGTCCTAGATTAACAATTATTTCAAAGTCAAATTCCTGAAAAAGTAGCAGCCATCAACAAATATTCCCCCCAACATAGGCTTATTGACCAAATATTGCAAGGTGGAATGATCGGTGAACATCTTGAAGTGACCACCTAACAAATAGTGCCTGAACGTTTGCAAGGCATAAACCATTTCCAAGCCTTCTCTTTCAGTTGTTGTGTAATTTCGTTTAGCAAATGATAAATTCCTACTGGCATATGCGATCGGGTGATCCAGGTTTCCCTCACTTGGTTGTGCAAACACAACCCCTAGTGCAACATAAGAGGTGTCGACATGCACATGGAACTCCTTGTTCTAATCAGGGAATACCAGTATGGGTGCGGAGGCCATATTGGCCTTCAGTGTATCAAAACTTCCTTGACATTCTTGACTCCACTCAAATGCAGCATCCTTCTTTAATAGCTTCTCCATAGGGGTAGTAATCGCAACATATCCTTTGATGAACTTGTGATAGTACCTCGTGTGCCTCGGCGTTGCCCAAAGCATCTTCACATTCATCGGCGGTGGCAAACTAAGAATTAGCGTGATCTTCGTTGGATCAACCAACAGAACTTCCTTACATACTATGTGTCTGAGTAGCATTCCAAACGGTGCATAGAAAATGCTCTTCTTAGAATTTAATGCAATTTGATGCTATTAACACCTTTCTAGCATCAATCACAAGTTGTCAAGATGGTCCCTAATTAGCCCATAGACTGTCTAATCATCCATATATACTTGCAAGAAGTTTTGAATAAAGTCTTTAAACATAGCGACAACTACCCGAGAAAATATTGCTGGCACATTCTTCAGCCCAAAGGGCATGAATGTATATTGAAAACAACCCCATTTAGTGACAAACATGCTCTTATGGTGATCCTCCTTTGCAATATAGATCTGGTGGTACCCCGAAAAGCCATCTGTTAAGGAATACATCTCCTAACTGCCTACTCCTTCAAGGACCTCATCTGTAAATGGAGTCCAAAACGGATCATGCACACAGGCATCATTCAACTTTCTTAGGTCGATGCAAATGCGGACTTCAAAGGTATTTTTATCCTAAACCACCATAGGGTTTATCCACTCTGATTCTTTGACATCCTCGCTGATCCTAGCATCCAGCATTCGGTAAATCTCAGCCTTCATATGGTCCTTGTATCATGGATTTGGTTGATACTGCCTCTGTCACATAGGTTTTGCATCTACTTTCAATGGGATTTTCATCTCCCCCAGGTCCCCTAATATCCCCTTCATTTTTGAGAACCGCATCGAAAAAAGATCCTAGAATTCATGCAGCGGGTCCATGATTTTGGCCATTGTTTCCTTGTCCCAATAGTTCCCAATATTGGAAAATTTCAGGTTCTCCTCCGACCAAATGTTGAATTTCCTAATATTCAACGATTGACTCATGGAATTCGTTGGTATGTCTGGTGCTGCAACATTGTGGATTCCTTTTGACTCCATAATATTAACATTCTGCAATGCATCATCATCTTCCAGTTCCCCATATATATTGTAACATATCATCATATATTGTATCGAGCAGTGCGCATGTGGATCAGCTAGGTATGCGATAGGGATGACCTTCAACACTACCTCATGGATGATTTGCAATCCATTATGTGCCTCTGGGTTGGCATCCTCAAAACTAAATGTCTGCATAAAGTGAATGGACAACTCCTCCCAAGTGGTTATAGTTCAGCGCAATTCTTCCGCTACAAACCAGGATCTCAGCATCTCGTCCAGAGTATGAACAAAAGCATGTACACACTCATATTTAGGCCGTGATTTCCATAAGGCCTAACATTCCATAAAGTGACTAGTGGGGTCATTCCATCCATCATATCTCCCAGCATGATAGACCTCCAAATTGCCGAAGCGCACCACCATCAATCTATGACATTGTCCCCAATAATGGATCGTCTACTTGTGCGTCGCCCACCATCGGGTTAGGGTAGCCTACAGTGCTACATCTAGGGCTAATACCCTTTGTGGTTCAAATAATTTCTCTTCAAATTCTTGAAGGAATTTTGATAACTTTGGAAGCCCTTCATAAATTGGCAACTCAACGGTCTCAATTGCTATGCAACGGAGAGACTACGTGATCAACCCACATTTTTTGAACAACACCTCATGTAGCCTATTTTTCCAATTCTCCAGAGCATCATCAGAATCAAAGGACACAAAAATATCACTACGCCATCCAAGTTCAGCATCGACTATAGGGTAGATATAGTCTTTAGATATATTATAGGCATGATCCCAACTTCTACCAGCTTCATCCCTCATAGGTTCAATATACCAGCGTCCTTCCTGAGGGTCCATGGAAGCAATGAGCCTGACATCCTAGTTCTCAAATGTCATAACCCATTTTTTGAAATTGATAACTGCTATGCTATCACTAGCCCACCCAATCCCTAACAGTGCGTGATAGGAACCTCCCTCTTCAACCTCTTCTATCACATCAAAATTAGCATACGTTTTCATACCATAAACATCGACAACTAGGTATGAGACATGATCAATGGGATGAGCCTTTTCCTGATTTGCTAGTCATAGCTGCACCAGTGACCATCCCAATGTCGGCTTCCCCATAAGCTACCAAGTTTTCTTGGTTAGAATGTTTACATCTAATTTGAGATCCAGAATAACCGAGTCAACATCGTAATCTTCGATATGGATGTTCATCCTCATCTTCTTGCCTATCTTCCTCTTTTTCTAGGAGTTCACCGCGGAATCCTTCAATGTATTATCTCAGTGGTACAAAAAATTCTTAATCTCGACAAGGGATTTAGGATCCCTTTCTAGAAATAGACAACTCTCAAAGAATTGTTGCAAGGTACTATGCTGCCGCGATGGTCCTTCCTCTACAGATGGATCAAAAGCAGAGGACATTGTGATAATAGGTAACTTAACCAAATTTCTCTCGATTGCATGCTTGGCCTCAAAGAAGGTGTCTTTCTCTGTCACAATATCAAGTGCTACCTTTTTCTTTCTAGTGAACTAAACTTGCTGACGTGGTCCATCTTCTCTAGTTGTCACACCGACGCGAGTGACAACCCCAACGTCGACATCCTTCGTTTGCGGTTCGGCTTGAATCGTTGCAACCATCGATCCTTCATTAAGGTTCTAGGCCTGATTCAATGGTGGGTTCTAATTCAACAGCGGGTTCGTTGGCTGATTCTAAGTTTGTGGTGGGATCTGATTCTGCATCATCAACTGGTTTTGCACTTGGAACATTTCCTGGTTTTGAGTCTGTGCATTCTGCAATTGAGGAATGTTTCCAGCCTGCCACTTTGCAATCATCTTAGGGAAATTTTCAACATTATGCTCACTAGCTGCACAGTATGTACACTACGCATGAGGAAACTCCCTCTGATAGTGCTTGAATACTCCACAGGTATAACACTGGATTTATTCTCGACCTCGTCCTCCTCCTCGTCCCCTAAATCCTCCGCGGAATCTTCCTTGGACTCCTCCTTGCTGAAACTGAGGCTGGGCCAACTACTGCTACGGGGGGTTTCGTTGCTGCTGGACATAGTGCACATCTTGAACATATTGTGTCTGAGGCTGACTGAGCAACACTTGATTATACTGTGGTCGTGGCACAAACTATGGTTGTGCTACAAACTGCGGTTGAGGTGCAAACTATGGCTGTGACGTAAATAGCTGTTGCGGTTGTGATGGGATAAATTGCATTTGGGGTGGCAGTGTATGCTACACCCGTTCTGCTGGTTGTGCCTACATTTCCCAAGGGTCCTCACCTTTCACAAAGTATGAATCATATGTCCTTTCCTGGAGCAAGTGATAAGCTCGACAGTTTTTATCATTGTGTCCTACTGTTTGACAAAAGGTATAGTACAGACTCTCTACCTTGGTAACCATGTTTTTCATGTAGTCGTAGTTCTCATGTCAATTCCCATAGACCTGACATATGTGGCACCATGGTACACCAACGCATCTCAATGGGTTCAGGGCACCTGAAAGAAAATAATTTCAGAACTTCAGACATGTATCCTTGGTGTGTTCATCCACACAACACTAGGTGCACCAAAGGTTGTCATGATATTCCTTAGCCTTCTTGATGTCTTGCAGTTGGAGCATCACATTGGTCAACTGTGCTTGAATTTGGTTCATCCCAACTGTGGTTTCTCCTACCAGTGATGCTTCTAATTTCATCGTGATTTCCAGAGCCTCGCTCTACGTCGCAATCTTTTGTTGCATTAGCAGTTGTATAATATGTGGGACAAGTGTGATGATGAACCACTCCTTGTGTTGAACATTGCTCATCTGGAATCCGACTTGAGCCATCAACATCTTAAACCATTGATCAAATTCTCAAATTATTTCATTGGGGAACTGCTTGATTTCTTTCAACTCGGTAATGTACTAAGACTCATACTTCAACTTCTTGAATTCTTCAAATAACTCCTTATGGATCTCATCTAATGTTTTAGCTATACCTCCGTAAGGAACCAGCATGAATCTCATGTACCAATCTAGCACATGACCCCTGAGGGTGGTTTCTAGCTGGCTTTTTTTTACATCATCATCCACAGTCTGTCTTGACATCATCATCCACAGTCTGTCGAGCGGTCCAAATCACCTCGCACAAGAACCAATATAGCTTTGGGTCATCGGTGCCATTTCAATGAAATATTGGTATCTTCATTTTGTCTCCCACCATTCTGGGCTTTCTTCCTCTGGCTGGTACTCTACTGCTATACTACTGTTGACATGTCGAGCAATTCGACATAGAATGCACATTTCTTCCTGGTGGTGGAGTAGTGCGTGGAGGTGTGGACACGTTACTATTGGGGTTCGAGCTTGTCGTCCTTCTAGGTGTATCCTAGGCCTGGTTGTCCTTGTTTTCATAGAAAAGTCTCTTTGTCCTCTGTGGTTTTTCTTCGTGGTATCTCACTTCGATCGCAGCAGGACCTTCTCCTATCTTCTGCCTATTCTCTTGAAATCTTGCTCCTTGTAGAAAGGAGCAAGTCAACAAAGTCGACTTGAATGAAGACCGACTTAGTCGATTGACCGACTAAGTCAATAGGCCGACTTAGTCGGTTGGCCGACTAAACTAGAAGATTAAGTCGACTAACTAAAAGTCGTGTCGGTTCACCGAACCAACAGATAGTTATTTTGTAAGTGTTTGTAAATTGTATATATTAGGCTGTTGAGCCAAACGAGAACTCAATTCAGTTCTTTTCCTTGCAGGAACTCATTGCAATAATATAATCTGTTTTCCTATCTATTCTTATCTCTTGTCTCTGATTTATAGATATATATGTTTTAGTATGTATTATTGGTAACCTTATGTTATCTGTGAGATTACAACATTGGTTCCACTGCCGGTAGTACATGTCTGACATATATGCTCACATATGATACCGGAACAGGAGATTAAGGACTAGTGGGACCGTAAAATTGCGAACTACTTGCAAAATTACGCAAGAAGGAATAGATTAACAGTCGCTGAAGCCAAAGCAAGATTTTTCACAGAGATGCATGAACAATTTATCGAATCAGTGCCACAACTCTTGAAGCAACTTTTGGATGAGAAAGATGGATGAAATTAAAGAACAACAGTTGCTAGAAAAACTGATCCGAGGAGGCCGAACAAATTTGTCGGAGTGGTTTGAGAAAATCGTCGATGACTTCTGTGAGGAGCAAGTAGTCGAAGACAAAACTTCTATGGAAACTGTCAAAGAAAAATTTTACACAGATTTTACCGAACAATTTTTGTGTTCCCTACTGACCTTGCTGTTCAAATTCTTGATAGAGAATGGAGCAGGCAACATCATGGAACCTCGTCCATCATTGTGCGAATAGCCATCAAATACCAACTAGGTAGAGAAGCATAGGAAGTGGGAGAAATTCATTGCAGAAAGGGAGTGGGAATACTTCCTGAGAAAATAAATCGAACTACCTAGGCTCTCTAAAAGCATCAGGTAGGCTATGGGGGGGTAGCTGGTCATGCGTCAGAGGTAGAGTATAGTGGATACCTAGTCGTCCTAAACCGGATAATCGTCACCAGTAATGAAAATTCGATCGAAGAGGACCTCAAGAAAATAGTATTGTACAAAAGTATGTTGGACATCCAAAAAAGAGAAAGGGACGAAAGACAACAGAGAAGGGAAGCAAGATGTGGAAGAGCCGTCGGGCTGCACAGTGGACAAAACCCTAGGGAGAACGACCGCGAAGAGAATCCACCAGAGTCGAGTCATGACCTACAGGAAGAGGGCATAGAGCAAGAGGTGTTCCCTAAGGAGGAAGAAGTGTGGATAGAGAAGCCAGAAGCTCTCCAAATAACAGCTCCCAATAACGGGATAACCCTTTCCCAAACAAATCCACGTACTAGAATACAGACTACTGTCGAAGATGACCTCTGACTACGAGCTAGTGACTTCAGTATATGGATCCGACTAGGTGATGAAACATACACGGGTCGAAATCTTATTATACGTCGACCACTTGAAGGAAACTGGGTGACGTTTCAGGCAGTACCCTCCCTTTGAAGTATCCACTTGCTCTTACTGACACATGAAGGAGCACCCCGCCCCGCCAAGTACAGCTTTAGAATAAATCGAACAAGCATACCTGTGAACACAAAGTTGCAGTGTACCATCGACAGCCGAAGTCAACATCAACCGACTACAAGTTGACAATGACTCGATGACCGACGGGAGCTCAACATCCACCGACCAAAATTCCGTAGGCACGACTACATCAATAACCCCACCACTTTCACCACCACCCACACCTCCACCTCTGCCAACTTCTGAGAGCACTGAAAGTGATTTAGACATGGGTCACGGATCGGCTCACATTCCTCTCTACAAGGGAGATGAAGACCCCAAATGACATTGGTTCGTCTGCGAGTCGACCTAAGAAGCAAACCAGGTAACAGATGAAGACCAACAAATGGCACAGTTCACCAGAGCCTTAAGGAAAATGGCCTTGACATGGTACATGAACTTTTCAGAAAGGAAACCTAGAGAGACGAAAGCCGATATTAAGGCGCATTTCTTATCATTCTTCAAAACCCCAGACTCTAAGCACCTGGCTGCCAAAAAGCTTAAAACGACGTCACAAAATCCAGGGGAGACAGTCCGGGACTATGACAAACGTTGGAAGGACCTACTAAGCCAACTAGACTATGTTATTGATGAACAGTTACTAATTCAATGTTTCCTTGCAGGATTATCATAGAAAGTACGTCGACATATCAGTCTGGAGACATTCAAAACGTATGAGGACGCGCTAACAAAATCTCTGCAGGTCGAGATGGACAAAGACATACCTGCTTACCCGATGGACCACAGATTAGAGGAATAACTTGAGAACGTGTAGAAGTATTTGAAAGAACTAACCCTCAAGAATCAGGGAATCTAGTGTACCAAATGCTCGACTACCGGTCATTCGAAAGGTAATTGTCGACACGAATATAGCCAACAAGACGTCCGCTTTGTACAAACCAAATCATTTTGTGACATTTTCCAGGAACATGGAGATCACTCTACAAAAGATTGTCCATTTAACATGAAGAATGGAAAGGCTTCCTGGTGCGCCATCTGTGAGACCAAAAGTCACAACACGGTCGACTATCAGTTAAACCTGAAGAACTGACAGAACTATCAAGCAGTCTACCAAATGAATGCATTAGCGCAAAACAACGAGCAAAACAATACAAACAACCAGAATGGACAAAGATACGACGGTCGACGATATGAGCGCCAGTACGACAACCGACGTCAGGGTTATGGAGGAAGAGGTTGATTCCCTGGGAATCGTGACATATGAACGCGTCGACCCACCCAATGCTTCACATGCTACAAAGAAGGTCACCGGTACGCAGATTGTCCGTACAAGGACAGAACTGATTTTAAATTATGTACACATTATGGAGTAGGTGATCACTCCCTTGAGGATTGTCCTACTATGTTAGAGAAAATCAATATGAAGAAAAATGTTAATGTCTTGTCTTGTGTACAAAAGCATGATGTACTAAATACTAAGAATTTACATATTGTTATGTGACAAGGCACAAAAACAGGGCCTGATAACCCCCAAATTAGCAATATTAAAGACACAAATGTTTATCCTGACCCTATAAAGCAAAAACACACATATCAAGAGGTAACCCACATATTTCACGACATTGCACAACACGAAGACCTCGTTAGCAGTCGACCTAACACAATACAACAATTAATCTATCTCACTCAAACAGACAAATCCGTAGCCCAATTCATTGATTTATTGCATCAAATAAAAAGTACTAACCTCAAAAAACAAACTAAGAACATCTGCAGCCTAAACCAAAAAGACAAAAATGACGTCGACCTGGAAATCGAAGGTTACCACGTCCGACAAGTAGTGCTTGACTTCGGGTCTTAGGTAAATATCATTACCTGGGATACATGGGAAAAGATGGGAAGACCTCGACTCTACGAGTCAGGTATTTACCTAAAACTCGCCGACCAAGGCCTCATTGAACCCATTGGGGTTTGGAAAAACATCGACATGACCATTAAAGGAATTTTGACCAAGGTTGATTTTGAAATTATTGACCCAAAAGAGGGATCTAGTTCATTTCCCGCGCTAGTCGGTCGACCTTGGGGACGGAAGATGAAATCCTCCATATCCTTAGACAAGGAATGAATCAAGCTAAAAGGAAATGGTCAAAAATTCATTGCAACCATTCATCCATCCCAAGGAGAACCTTGGACAGAACCTATTGATGAGGAAGTCGATGTCAGACAACTTTTTTGGATCCACAACAATACGGACTACACAGAGCTGAACAACCATGGGGAAATTTGCTTAGGTAACCAAGAATCAATTGGTTATAAATCAGATCCTAAACTGTATGAATGGGAGATGGAAAATTATGAAACACAACCAAGAGGGTGCTGGACTATACAAAAAGTATAGAAAAAATCCACCCGACAGTGCTTCATAGTATCCATTATCTCGAAAATCTTTGAAAAGAAAGTAAGGGAACGCCTTACCTTACAACCAACCAACTTAAACACTACAAAAATACCCAGGTATAATTAGAGGGAATCCCCAGTCATGCACATTGAAAAAGTATATAAACATATTGGAGAACATGGTCGACTTCAAAGCTTAGTGGAGCTGTTTACAGGTCAAGCAACTAGATGGTGGGATACCCATCAGACAAAACTATAGACCTGAACAACTGCTTTGAATTTCTTTGTCGAACGGTTTGGTGGAAAAAAGTTAACCTAGGAATCCCAAATCCCTATCTTTACCCAAGGTCAAAACCAAGAAGAACACATTAAGACTTGTGAAACGGAGTGGAGAAGACTTGGCTACAAAGACGAGCGATCCTGGCCCCATTTTTTCCCTTCAACCCTAGACGACTTACCCAATAAATGGTATAAGATGGAGGAAGCTAGAGGATAAACCTTCTTTTGGCATGAACTCAAGGAAAATTTTATCAAAGACTTCCAGTTCATACCTCAAAACGAAAAACTGGCCGAGACAGCACAGCAAATCAAACAATTTCTCCAACCAACCAAAAAACAACTCTCCCAGAACCACCGACAGATCAAGGATTGTAACAATATACAAACCGAATCTAGACCACAGGCAAGCCGTTTACACTTAGAAAATGAACACACAGAAGGCAAGAGCTTCAGATGGAAAACCGACCATATTGAAACAACAAAACCTATCCATTCAATCCTGAAAGTTGAGACCACCAACAAACCAGATCTTGACCAAATGACTGCAGCCGACTTTCCTGCTACATTCTCACAGTTCAAAGAAGGAAGTCGGCCGATCAATGAAGCTAAAGCACCAGAGTGGCTATATTCCAAAGTGAAAACTAAAGAGGTCGACATTTCAAATGACGACCAACCAAAAATAGCCAAGATTGGTGAGTACTTGAACAAACAACACACCACCGAAATAGTGAACTTACTTAGAGAATTTCAAGATGTCTTTGCAAGGGACTATAAAGACTTAAAAGGCTTAGTACAGGAAATGGGAGAAATGAAAATAGATACTAAACCTGATGTCCGACCTATCAAGAAACGACCTTATAAACTAGCTCACAAGTACAAGGAAATAGTTAAAAAGGAAATCGACAACATGTTAGCAGCATCATTTACCCTATCGACCAGTCTGAATGGGCAAGTCCCATGGTCGTACAGCCCAAGAAACATGACTCGACAAGGTTAATAATTTGTGTCGACTTGAGGGAGCTCAACAAAGTCACATTGACAGATCCATTCCCAACCCCCTATGCTGATGAAATCTTGAATCAAGTTGCAGGACACAAATGCTACTCATTCACAGATGGATTCTCAGGATACATCCAAGTACCCATAGCAAAAGAAGATCAAAAAAAGACAACATTTGTCTGTGAATTTGGTTCCTTTGCTTACAGAGTTATTATTTTGGGATAAACAATGCCCCTACAGTATTTTCCTGAATTGTTGTTAATACCTTCCAAGAATATATATATAAGACCATGGCAGTATACTTCGATGACTAGACCATATACTCCACCTTAAAATATCACTGCAAATGGCTCCGACTTATGCTGGAGAGATGTCAACAGATTCAAATCTCCCTGAACATTAAGAAATGTATCTTTATGACTCCCATAGGAATACTCTTAGGGAATATTTTTTGTAAAGATGGTATCAAGGTCGACTTTTCCAAAATTAAAATCATCCTCGACCTAAAACCACCAATAAACCCCAAACAAGTCAAGGTGTTACTTGGCCATACAGGCTACTATAGAAAATTCATAAGACACTATTCAGATATGACCTACCCTCTGGAAGAACTACTAAAAGAAGATCAAGAGTTCAAGTGGACAGAGGAATGCCAAATCTCCTTCGACAAACTGAAAAGAAAACTGGTCGAAGCCCCCATACTCAAATTTCCAAATTGGTCGACCAAATTTCATGTGCATATCGATGCATCAGGAATAGCAATTGGAGCAATCCTAACTCAACCGGGGGATGACGGGATGGATTACCCTATAGTTTACAGTAGTCAAAAATTAAATAAGGCTGAAAGGAACTATTCTACCACCGAAAGGGAAGCCCTAGGTATGGTCTTTTCCCTTCAAAAGTATCGACAATACCTTTTAGCAAACCCATTCACATTTTATACCGACCATTAAGCCTTGAAGTACCTTGTTAATAAACCACTTCATCATGGGAGAATTTGTCACTGGCTACTTCTCTTTCAAGAATTCGAGTTTGAAGTCATTGTCCGACCAGGAAAACTAAATGTCGGGCCCAACCATCTATCTCGCATAGACATAGGAGAGGAACCGACTGGAGTCAATGATGACTTTCCAGATGCACATTTATTTCGCATAAAAGCAGTGCCAGAAGAACTCAAAGAAATAGCTAAGTTCTTAGAGACAGGTCATCACCAGAAGGTCTGAACACTAAGAAAAAACAAATCTTAGCTATGAAGGCTGCCCCTTACAGCCTCATCAATGGATTTCTATACAAAATGGGGTTAGATGACATTCTCAGAAGGTGTGTACTCGACCATGAGTGAGACCAAATCATGCATGAAGCACACTATGGACCTGCAGGAGGACATTTCCAAGCAGACACAACTGTGCAAAGAAAATCCAACAGTCAGGATTATGGTGGCCGACAATCCACATAGATTGCAAAAAATTTGTTAGTCGATGTGACAGATGTCAACGACTTGGGCGACCTCTGCCGAGCATAGAAATGCCCTTGATATCTGTAAACCCTAGTCTCACATTTGAAATTTGGGCTATAGACTTCATAGGACCATTTCCTATCCCAGCCAAATGATCAGGTGCAAGATATATTATCACGGCAGTAGAATATGTCACTAAATGGGCAGAAGCTGAACCCATCGATACATGTTCAAGGGAGGTAGCTGCTAATTTTATCTACAAGAACATCATCACTCGATTCAGATTCCCACTCACATTGATTAGAGACCAAGGATCACACTTTATCAACAAAACCATAAAAAATTTGACCGACCAATTTCACATCGACCACCGACGAAGCACCGCATATCACCCTCAATCGAACGGCGTGATTGAAGATTTCAACAAAACATTAACAAAAGGGTTAACCAAAATATGCAATACCGACAAGGATGACTAGGACGAGAAAATCCCTGCGGTCCTCTGGGCATATAGGACAGCCTTAAATGGTCGACCAACCAAACCCCCTTTCAACTAGTCTACGGGCAAGAAGCAGTCGTCCCCCTACATTTCCGACAGCAGACACCTATTATTGCACAACTACTACATGTTGATGTTGAACATGCAAGAAAGGACCAACTATTTCAACTTAGCAATATGGAAGAACACAGACTCATGGCTATACAACACTAAGAAATTCACAAGCAACAGCAGAAAGCATGGCACGACCGCAACATCAAAAACAAAAACCTGTCGGTCGGAGACCTTGCCTTACTCTACAATAGTCGAGTCAAAGGAAAATCCAAGAAACTCCACACAGAATGGATAGGACCTTACCTTATCGAAGAGATACACCCCAATGGTTCAGTCCGACTAAAAACATTGCAGGGCCTGTTATTTCGGAAGCTCGTTAATGGAGCCTGACTCAAACGTTACAAAAGATGAAAAAAAAAATCATATAACGACCTTAGCTATCAATCAAAACCCATAAAAAGCTAAAAATTCCAAAAAAAAAAGTAATACACCCGACACAACAAAACATGACAGGAACTCATTACTTCGACAACCGACATCATCACCTCCGACCATATTCATCAACCAGTCCAACCGACCATTTTCAGCACCGACACCGGCGAACAACCTCGAAAGTCCCATCGCGCATTTATGACCTTGAGCACCGAAAGCAATTCACCATTACTCCACACTCGCGTATTGCAGCTGGAACGTCAAGTCCGCCATTAATACATCCATTCCCACATGCAGTCACACCATCGCCTATAAATACGGGACCATCGAAGGTTCATTCACCACACCCTTTACATACAGAGCACTCACACATTCAATCGACTAAAAACCCAAAAACCTATAGTAACCCCGACCAAAAATACATAATGGCCCCCAAGCAGACCAGAGCAGCGACCAACGTGAGAGAGCTATAGGCTAAGGATACACCCTTGATCTGTAGACTAAAGCATATCAAAAATTCCAAACTATAGGAGGGCCAATGGAAAAAACTCTGGGCCGAGATCCAAGAGTGGGCCTTCGTCGACAAGAAGATGACCCAAGCAGCCGAAAAAGTCCGACGGAGCGCCATCTTCAACTATCCCAACGCACCCCTGGTGGGACAAAAGAAGCTGCCGTAAAATTTATCATCAGTCGATACCACAATGGTCGGTTCTACTTCAACCGACCGGTCGACATCACCGGAGATATCATCTCCAAGCTAACTAGCATGTCTAACCAAGGGAATCCTGTACCAATCGGAATCAAGGAAGGATTGGTCCAAGAGCTTACAGGATCACCGTCTGGGAAAAATTCCAAAGGATTGATGATCGGGAAGATTGCAACTCAAACTCCACAGATTGTGGCAAAAATCATCGCCATCACACTTACCTTAGCAGGTCGAAGTAGTGACCTCAAATTGGAAATGCTGGAGGCTGTCAACACAATTGCCACCGACGGTCGAATCTACAGATGGGGAGATTATGTCGCCAACATGATCAAAATCATCTGCGAACGATTCCATGAGATGGGAGGAATCATCAAGTTCCCCTCCCTAATCCTTTGGATCGTTATGTACCACATCTGTCTGGCAGGAAGTCTAGTCTTCTGGGAACCAACAAAGTTCCACATGAACAGGTTCAAACCCTTCTCCCAGAAAGGAAACCCGCATGAGCTGGTGTAAGGGAAAATATTTCTGGAAAACTGGTTCCAACAGTTAAAGCTTCGCATGAACAGATGGCGGGTGCCTCAGAACATCTGACGCAATCTCTCAGTGAAGTCTCACATACAATTGGAGATCGACCATACAACAGTCTGGTATATGCAGGGCGAATACCCCAAGGCCACCGCCCTCGACTACTACCCGACTGTCGATCAAGTCTTCCGAGAGTTGACTTGACAGGCGAAAACAAAAATACCAGTGCTCGAGGTAGCCAAACAGGTCGAATTTTCAATAAAGGAGCCACTCACCGACCAGGAGAAAGAGGAATACTACGAGCTCAACCTCTACATAAGTACATTTGTGTCAGAGGACACCCCGGTCGAGCCCACTGGTCGGGTACAAATAACCATCAAGCCTCCAACCAGAGTTGACCCACAACCGACAGAACCACAGCCACAACAACAAGCAACACCTCCGGCCCCAGCAAGCATCACCCCAACTCTGGTACTGGCGAATGGATTCAAGAACGACAACCTTGAGTATGCTTTATCAAAAGGAATCATTTAGAAATTAGCCCAGGAGATAGCTGCCACCAGAAGAAAAATTAGAGCACAAAAAGTACAACAAGGCAAAGGTAAGCACAAGCTTCTTATTGAGTCATCTGATGATGAAGAAGAACTAGAAGCTACCGCCATGGACATTATATAAGATGCGGCTGCCAACAAAGTACCAGTTGAAACTCAGTTTCAACGATTCCTTGAAGCAGGGGCTCCGGAAGGATGACCAAAGAAGGAAAAAACAACAACGACACCTGAAGACAACGTTGATCTTGTGTCGACCCCTCCACCTCCATCACTGACACCAGTAGTCAAGGAGAAAGCACCGACACAGTAGTCAGTCATTCCCCTCGACTTATAAAAAAGCAGGATACCGGAGTCCGTGAAAGAAAAAGTCGACAAAGACACAGAACTCAAAGCTTTCTTTAAGACGCTGCCAAAGCTGTTTTAGTCGGCTCAGAAAATTCACACGAGGACCCCTCTCTATACCGGCAGCAGGACAAACCCCCAGGTAATTGCACACCTTACATCGAACTTCACTCCATCCGACCAAGAAGGTGACATAATTGGCCATGTGAAGTCGACCATCGAACACATTAACCCCCAACCCCAGACCGACCTACCCACCACTACACCAACAGAAGTAGGTATAACTCTCGACGAAATTCCACAACACACTTACGACAAACCCATCACCCCCAACCGTTCCCCCACTCCATCACCACCACCGCCATCATCTCCACCCCCTCCATCATCATCCCCACCACCTCCGCTACCCCCTAATTTCCAAACAGATCTATCCCAACCAATTACATCCTCACAACTAGAATCAACCATACCAACCACCCAGCTAGAAAAACCCTTGACTTCAACCCCACCAACCACAGGCCCCCCCTCAAATGTTGCAGGTACCCAGGAGGCAGAGGCACAAAAGCACAAGAAAAAGAAAGAGCATCATCCCAAAACCTCCAACCTTCGGATCAGCTTAAGGGATGCGAGTTCATTGACCGACACAGAAGTCGACCAACTTCTCAAGACTATGTCCAACGAAGCAAAGACAAGGACTGCATGAAAAACCAACGAGCCCAACGATAAAAATACAGAACAGGTCGAGTTTCTCGACAAGTGCAGGACCCTAGCTCAGTCCGTCATTCTAGGACCTGTCGAAGTTGACACAGATAGACCGCTTGAATGAGCATATCAGCTTTTCGAGAGTATCATGTCGACCATCCATGCACATCTCCAAAAGACGAAAGAAGAACAGAAGGAAGAGACTGCCTGACTGCTACTGGCACAACAAACTGCCTTTTCAGAGGCGTACAAAGTACTCCAAGACCATATGGAGGAGTATGTCGTCACTGAAGAAGTCTTAAGAGACTGGCCTACTCACTATGGGTAGGTCTATCAGCAAACACGACAAACTCATCAAGTCATTCAGGATTTGGAGGACAGGAAGACGATAGAGGCAACACTCAGGCAAACAATAGAAGAACAAATAGTGCTGGAGACCAATAAGCTGCAGAAGCTAGAACGGGAAGCACATCAGTGGGTCCAACAGGCTCTTCCAAACTTAGAGAAAGTCGACATCATCTTCCCATAGATGAAAAGACTCATCGACACAGCCGAAGAACAGAACTAGATCCTGGGCCCCAACATGGAGAAGATCACGGAAGTCCCACTCTCCGAAAAGATGTCGGTCCTGTCCCGCTTAACTACATTAACGATCGACATCCAGAAAGCTTTGTAGAGTTGGAAAACTTTGCAGAGTTGGACGGATTTTCAGCTTCACCTTGCCATCACAGCTCCAACCATTGTCAAAATCTGCATCCAGAAAAGACCAACCATCCGTCTGCACAGTCCACCACAATAGCCTTCGACAAACATCATTTTGTACCTCCCTGTTTCTTTGGGACGAAGAAATGTTTTGTTCGTGGGGGAGATGTAGAAAGGAGCAAGTCAACAAAGTCAACTTGAACGAAGACCGACTTAGTCGATCAATCGACTAAGTCGATAGGCCAACTTAGTCAATCAGCTGACTAAGTCGGTCGACCGACTAAACTAGAAGATTAAGTCAGCTAACTAAAATTCGTGTCGGTTCACCGAACTGATAGGTAGTTATTTTGTAACTGTTTGTAAATTGTATATATTAGGCTATTGAGCCAAATGAGAACTCAGTTCAGTTCTTTGCCTTGTATGAACTCATTGCAATAATATAATCTGTTTTCCTATCTGTTCTTGTCTCTTGTCTCTGATTTATAGATATATATGTTTTAGTATGTATTATTGGTAACCTTATGTGATCTGTGAGATTACAACACTCCTCCTCTTGTACAACCACTTGTTTCCTCGACGACCTTCACAATCTCACAAGAACTCATGCCCATCTACTCCTTACCTTTCCATGCATCTCCCCCCTTTCTTCACAGTGTATACATCCTCCACTTACCAGAGTTCCACTACTCTTGGTCCATCTTCAGAATACCTTTTTCACATACAAGGTGTTTGATAGATAGCTATAGAGACAACAAAAATCTACCTTGTGTTTGGTTGAAGAACTCCCTTTTTGATTCTCTAAATGACTTATTGGTATCAATTGCAAACTCAGTAATGTATCCCTCTAGGTTATTGTCCAACCACACCTCAACAGCCCATGATGCCTTATTGTCTGTTTCTTGTAATTCTTGGATAAGCTCCGGAGTCCAAGATGTCAGCTCTCCCCCTTGGAAGTTTTTCTTCTTAGAGGCGAACTTCGCCAGCTAGTTATACAAGATGATAGGAAAATCATAGAAGAACCATTCGTGAGGATAGTTGTGAATATATCTGTCCAAAAAATTTCCCATCGATAACTTCGGATTCTAATTTTGTGTTTCAGGAAACTCTCGCATTTTTAGACCAAACCACTCCTCGATTTCCTGTCAAGTTGGATTCCAAAACATATCCTCCTTTCAATCGCGACTTGGTCCCAGAAAGGGAACCATTTATTGGAAAAAACCCACCAACAAATCCTCATTAACGAGGGTTCTCACTCTGTCAATGCCCAACCAGTGTGATCTCTTGAGCACAGGACTAGACAGGTTTTACCCTGCTTAGCAACATCCACAGGGCGGACAAAGTCTCGCTTGAGATGTTCAAGGGAGAGTTGTCAGAGCCTAGTTTCCGGTAGTAAGAAGGGAAGATATGTCATCTGTGGCTTTGACAGCATAAGTATCAGATTACATAACTAAGATAGTTATCACAATTCATCTTCACAAATACAGATCTAACAGATCACATCATTAATTTATCGTAGCAGTATCATTCATAAAACAACTTTAATAATCTTCATCATCTTTCACCAGAATTGCGATAGATTGCATCATCAGTTTATTGCAGCAACATAGTAAATCATAAAAAAATTCAATACAATTATCATTGACCTCACAACAGAGAAAACATGAAAAAAGAAGACAACATTTAGGCAACAACCATCATGTCATATTAATTCTGCGCAGTAGATCCAAAATAGATAATTCTTCTCCATAGCAGGAGACCGATTACATCCCAAAATTCAGTATCTGACACAGACAGATCGCAGATTGTTCAAAACAGAATACTCATCAAGATCATAGACAGATCATAATAGATTGATCACTCTTAGATATTGACTTGGACTTGGATCACGCTGATCACGATCCTTTTTCATGTCTTGACAATTGCAAAACTAGCTCTATATATAGGCTTGTTCCTTTACATCAAAGGTCCACTTCTAACTAAATTATAACCACTAATGACCTATGCCAACAAAACTTGGTCAATTAATACATTACGTATTCAAAAACAGTTATCCTTCCGCCCATCGCACTGATCTGGCCTTGCGTGGTGTCGCTTGAGCTTGCGCAGCTTCCACGATGCTGCGCAACTCACTTACCCAAAACCCCTGCCAATAGATTTGGTTGATTGAACCAACAAGTATTTACTAATAACTCTTTTGTAATCATATATAATAGGCTAGTGAGCCACATACAAACTTGGTTTAGTTTTTGATGTTTGTATGAACCCATATGTGTTTTGTGTAATATAAAGCTGTTATTCAACCTACTATTCTTATCTCTTGTCTCTTTTATGACTATATGATTCTTTATGTGTATTATTGGTAACTTAGTGATCTGAGTGATTACAATAGTAATGTAGGGTTGAGTCCGAGTGTTCTCAAGGAATATGGAGGGCCAAGAGACAAGATATTCAGACCCCTATGATGAAAACTCCAGAAATATTTGTCTTCATGCACATTTCTTGATGTACATGGGTTTTGGCTCAAAAGCTGCATATGAACGTGAGTATGGATTTAAAAGTTGCGTAAAGGCATAAACAGGTGATTTTTTGGGATAATATTGGAACATTAAAGTATAATATGGGAAAAGTGGGTAAATAGAGTTTGCAGAGGGACATGGGAGGCCATAAATATGTGATCAACCGGGTGTGGTAAAATCAGCTATAACAAAAACATAAGAGAGGAAAAAACCAATAATCTAAACCATCTAGCCACAAATTTCTATCATTGTTTAAAACTCTCCAAGCGCTATGGCTGCTAGTTTTACCCCATTGTCTTTACCAACTATTTTGCATGACCTTCCATAAAACTATGATTAGAGAATTACATTGTTTGATGGGGAGGGAAACTTTACAACCCAACATCATGTTGATAGGTTTAATGGTTTTATTGACCTAGAGGAAGCAGGTCATGATGATGCAAATATGAGGTTTTTTTCTCAGAGTTTGTCTAGAGAGGTGAAGAAATGTTTCAAAGATCTTCCTACAAGATCTATCCCTAATTTTGACATGATTTCCAAACTCCTTTTCTTGATAGGTGGGAAGATAAGAAGAATCCTCTACAAATTTTAGCCCAATACAATAATTTGAAGAAAGGAAATTTTGAGTCTGTGCATGAGTTTCCAAGTAGGTTTATGAGGGTGTACAATTCAATTCCCACTAATATAAAACCCCTTGTAGGAGCTGCAAAGATGCATTATGATGATTCCTTTAACAATGAATTTGCTTTACTGTTAAGGGAGATAAAATCAACTAATTTATATACCATGTTTAAAGATGCATTAGAAGCAGAGGATAATTGAAGGGCTTCTGGTAAAATGAAGAAAAGAGTTGAGGCAGATAGGAGAAAGGTTAGAGAAAAGAATCAACCCTCAACCTCTTCCTCCATATATGAAAAATTGACATCATGAAGAAAAATATGGAGAGATTGATGCATAGGTTAGAGTTGGATGACATACCTCAGAACAGGGAAAAAACTGAAGCACAGATTATAAATCCTAATTTTAGGAGACATCCTCCCCCATAGATCAGGAAAATAGAGAAGAGAAATCCAAGAAATGCAGAGGACCAACAAATAAGACCCCCTTTTTCATATAACTATGTGGATGAAGAAGAAGAAATTGATCCTATGAACAATCAGGTACATCATTTTGATGATGTATATTATGATATCTATCTTACAGAAGAAGAGCATATCATCTTTATGTAGGAAGAGGAGTGTAATACTTTTGATTTGGAGACAGAACAATATCAAATAGGATATCAGAATGATGTGAGTGATCTCCAAAGGAAATTAAATCCGTGAAGAAGAGATGTAGTTGTAAATAAAGGAAGGATTCCTCCAAATAATCCTTCTACTAGTCAACATAACATAGAAAAAAAAAGATAACATTGTAAAGAAAGTCCCCAAAAAAAAGAAAATGACAAAACAATTTCCCCCCTTTAGTTTGCAGAATGAGATATCAAAAATAAAAAATTATATTCCTTTCAATGAAATGTTAAAAAATAATGAGTATAGAGAAAAAATCATCAGAATGGTTAGAAAAGATGGAGAGTGCTAACCTGATACATTAAAATTAAATGATGATGCTACAACTATTGTTTTTGGCCCCATAATAGAAGATACCAATGAAGAAGATGTTCCACCATTTTATGTGAGCCTAAATGTTCATGATATTATTATGCATAATGCCATGTTTGATTTAGGTGCTTCACATAACCTTATTCCAAGAGTGGTAGTTGAAAGTATCGGGTTAGAAATTACAAGGACATACAAATATTTATTCTTTTTTTATTCCAATAAAGTTAAGTGTTTGGGGTTGGTCAAAGACTTTGTTAGCACTTGTGCTAAATTTTGGAAATCTCTACATAGGCAATTACACTGTTTTCCTTGGAAATGACTAGATTAGTGAAGTTGAAGGAGGTGTAAGCAAAAAAAAATCATATCTTGTGATTTGGGGGTGTTTGGAAAGCTTTTCCTTAACCTAAATGTCAAATTGAGCTATTCCATAGTGTGGCATTAGCAAACATCAAGAAATCCCATAGTTATAACCTTGTATTCGGGATCAAATATGAAGATCCACTCACAGTTCTTTAATGGTGAAAATGGATGGCATGAATCCCAAACGAAGAAAATCCACGACTGACAGAGGCATGCAGGATCCATCGTCGGATGAACGGGTTGTGTATATTGACAGTTATTAAGGTTTTCATTAGGAAAATATGTGGGAAGAAATGAGCTATGGAGATGCAAGAAAAGGATTAAGCTTCCCATTTTTCAACGGTCGAGATTGGACACTATCCAAGATCGACGATAGAGGGGGATTTCGCACAGCCAACCTGCATGGGGGATAAAATATGTCATGGTCATGAAATATGGTAGGTTTCGCATTTCCCAATAGTCATGATCTTGGGAAATCTTGATCTGTGGGTGGAGATGTGCTTCATGATGAAAATATGCATGAGAGTTAAAGGCATATCGTGGCTGCGAAATATCAAGGGGCTCACACTATTTAATAGTAAGGATTCTAGAGGGGGAAGATCTACATAGGAAAATCATTTCACTAATTAGACATGCATGATTGTTAACAAGATGAGGGACTATGAAATTAGGAAAGGGCCACACAGTTGAACGATCAAGATTGCTCGAGGAGGATATCTACAACCGCAGTCTATTTCATAGTTCAAAGATGCTAGGGGAGATAAGAAGGAAATGGGTTGTGAAATAGAGATCAAGCCAGGTAACATCGATGACGTAGGTTACACCTTGTGGTGGTCAATGGTCAGGAAGGTCGCGACCCTCGATGATGTATATTGCATTGTGGAATCCCACGATTTGCTGCATGAAGCACGTAATGATGATGAACCCCAAAGTGTTTAGTAAATAGAAGGTAGGTATGGAATTTACATGCCATACAGTAAGGAAGAAGAGGCATTGAAAGACAGGGTGTATCAATATAATCATAAGGGGGATCAATGAAGTGGAAAATGTCAAGTCCACACACCATAAGATAACATGAGGATGATTACAAGTGAGGATGAAGGTCACTTCCACCAATGATATCATGAGGTAACAACTGAAAGGGGTGGCATAGTTGGAATCTCCACATAATGAATCAGATCAAGATCCCATTTGACCATTCATGTTGTCATCATGCCACTCAATGATGATGCATTTGAATATTAGATGGACTCTTAGTTGAACTCAACCACCCAGCTTGTTATAATGCCATAGTCAAAGCTGTCCTAAGATACAGATTGAGTGAATACTGGTGAAGAGCAAGGATGACTAACTATTTTTCCTGCTAAGGATCTTGGGGGTCCTGATATGGGATATGTAATGGTTGTTCTTCTTGGGAGGCCTATTGTTTGATGTGTTTTATTGACCACTCGGCATTGTTTGGAATTTCAGTCGCTTTTAAACCTTCACACAAAAGCAGCTCCAACCATCAAGGTATAGAAGTTCATTACACTAGGAAGACCTTCTGATGCTGGTAAGGGAAATATAAAGCTGTTCATAACATTAGAAATATTTTCTGATGCTGGTGAAGGAAATGCTGTCCTAGTAAAATGCAACACCACTGCAAAAGAAGTGCCTATAGTTCCTGGTCCTAAGAGTGTCCCACCATAATCTCCATACAAGGTTGTGGACTCCATTACCGTGATACATAATGTCTATTTCTAGGAATAGTCGCTCTGAACGAATGTTCAGAGTGGGGTAGGAAGGATAATTGGTGTTTGTCATCATTGTCCTTGATGCAAATTGGAAACTATATTGAAGGTGATGACGAGTCCAAAGTGGTGTTGCGCTGGAATAGATTGTAGGAAGGATCTAGTCCCTATAGAAGAATTAGAAAAGAATGATAAGCCATCAAATATTTAGTGCTATCATTAAATGGGGCTGTCTTCTCCAAGTCTGTGAAAATAACTGTGTTACTAGGAGACATAGATACTAGATAGGAAGCCAAACATCGAAGGAACATAAACCTTCCTACCAGCTGTGAACACAGGCATAACATGATTTCCAAAAAAATAAGGAACATAAACCTTCCTTTCAGCTATGAACACAAGTAAAACATGATTATCAAACACAGAATGAACATAAATGTCAGAAGCAAAAAAATTCACATGGCTAATTCATCCTGTACGCCAAAATGTGCGCAAGAGGAATACAACCGTTAGTGAAGCTCTAGAATGTCATGGTCAAAGCAGGTGAACCTGCATCCCAGACACCACATTACTACTTTTGACCCATTATGGCTATCACATCATATTTCCCTTTGTAGGTGTAAATCGTGGTGAATCTGCTATCTCAGGAAGTTTGTTAGGGTTTGTTAGGATGATTCGAGATTTGAACCCCAAATTTTGTAACAAAATTGAGGCTCTATTTCGAGGTTTCTCTTGGGAGCCATTGCATTATAAATATAACCTCCATGGAGGAGGATAGAAGATTGATTTGACTTTCATATTTTTGAGGCCTCTATGCTAGAGTTGTAGCTCTGCAAACATTTTTTGGAGTAATAATGAAAATGCTTCTCTGATCTTATGAGATTCATCACGGTGTCTGTATTTAATGTGTGTTCTCTGTTTATGCCATTTTCCATATGTGTTAATTTATGATAAATGATTTCTAGTTGTATGTGAGGAATTCATTTCATTATAAGCGCTCCTTTCATCATATGTAGCATTTGTTATGTGTCTGTAATGGTTGTCATGGAATTCATCCTTGTTAGATGCTCCATTTCTGTCATTTCCCTTATCATGTTATTCTGCTAAAGGTGTTGCAAGGGATTCATCCATAGATAGGTGCCCTTTGCTACACTAGTATTCTCTCCTTTCTCCTACCATCACTTGAAGATATTTGGCTGAATATTGCACTTACTTTACCTCATAATATAGAAGAGAAAATCATTGTTCACTATTTGCTGTAACGTGCTTGAATGGTTAAGGTTGTGACTCCATCGCCCAATGGTTTTGATATCTGTTTGTCTTTCAATCTTTCTGCATGCTTGTTTAAAGGAATATGTTTATGTGAAAGACCCTGTGACAATAGAGAGCCCTCTCTGACTGTATCAGCTAGAATACAGTCTGAATATTGGTTTGAAATGGTTACCCCTATGAATTCCTACCACAATCATAGGAAAATTACAGGGTTCTAATATCTTGGCGCCATTTTTGGTGACACTTATAGCTATTATCCCCTTGGGAATAACGACATTGTTTAGATCTATGATCCAATTGAGCAGCCAGTCCTAGACACATGTTGGTTACGTATGCTATAGTGACTCCACTCAAAGACTTTGAAGGAAACTCCATTGGGAACACCGACCATCTAGAAGTTGCAAATGTTTTCAGAGGTTCTATGGTGACTCTACTGGGGAAAATGAGACCAATATAGAAATACCTAGAAAGGCATGGTGAAAAATGAGGTACTCCAATGTTTTTCTCCAAGATATCTTGTCCTTTCTAGTAAGTCTTTTCTTGTCCTTCCTCAGGCTGGTCAAATAATTTTTCAATTGTTTCTTATGCTCAAGAAAAGACCATAGGTTTTCCCATGTATATCCTTCTTTAGTAACTAAGAATATCCCTTTTACCTATGGATATGATTTGGAACTAGGCCCTTCATCTGAGATCCATAAGGAAAATGATCATCCCTGTGAGACTCGTGATGCTACAGCTAACCATGTGCCTTTTTATGATTCCCCAGATAGGGATCTCCAACCCTTGTCTAACCTAGATTTCCCTCTGCTCTCATTTGAATTGGACTCATTAAACCCCACTGTCAAAGAAACATGTTCTGCTAAGGCCTTATCTCCCCCCACTTTAGAGCCTAAACAACCTTCATCATTCAGTTTTACAATCCCTCTTGGAGGCTTTGCTATAACCCCAACAAAGGGTAAACAATTTCCCCCTCTACTCCTTCATGCGGTTTTGCATGACCTTCCCTAGGGATATTTCCAAAGGATTAAACAATTCACTGGGGAAAGGGGTTATCCAGCTGAAGAACACTTAGGGTGGTTTCTAGACTCGACTAACCTAGAAGAAGTAGACCATGAAGATGTTAAAGTCAGGATGTTTTCCTAAGGCCTTGCTGGAGGGGCAAGAAGGTGGTTCACCAGTGTTCCAAAAAAATCCATTTCGAGCTATCAAGTCTTTGAAGATTCCTGCAAGGACAAATGGGAAGAAATGAAAGACCCCAGGAAGTGCTTGTCCCAATTTCATTCCATAAAGAGGGAGAAGAGTGAATCTGTCCAGTAATTCTCTGACATATTTATGAAAGTATATGATGCCATCCCTACTGTAACGTCCCCGACCCTTCAACCGACCATGAGGACGCTACCTTGTTAGAATAATCAACCCATAGTATTTACCCACTTAGACATTATTTCATTTATTTTGTCTTATTTGCCTAGTCCATGAGTCCCACCATGTGCAAGTTGCTAATTTCCTATCCATAGAGGTCAAACTTGCCATGATTGACTCATGGAGCGCTTGGGAAAGCCTTAGGAATCAAATCTGCTTTATTCCTGGCCTCCTAGGCACCCATCTGCTTTTTCTGCTTTATTCCCTGCTTTTTCAATGTTTTAAGGCACATAGGAAAGCAAGACTAGGTGAGGTGAATCAGCTTTGTTGCCTCTTCCTCCTCCACTCTTTCCTCCATGCAAAAGCATGTATGAGCTGCCATTTGACCACTCTTTAGCTTGCCCATGTGCCCTTGCTAATTCGTGGGGTCCTTGATAGATTTGGGATCAGCTTTTTACACCTATGGGGGATTTGCCTATTTTGGGTAAGCATGCTTTATGCTAGATTTGGATGCTTCCTTATGCATTCGATTTGCTCATGTATTCTATATATTCAGCAGCCTATGTTATTACAGGGTTGGCTATTGTACACTCAGTTAATATAATTTTGTGTTACAGCTCCATATTCAGTCTCCATTGTTGATAATTTTGCATGATCAATTATTAATTGTTGTGGGTGAAATTAATCTACTGCAGGCCTGAATTTCTACATACCTATGCTGCTATATACCCGGGAAACTATCCCCATGAACATACACATAAAAATTGAAATGTTTTGAAATAAAACATGTATATATTATCACCATACAACGAAAGAAAATTCATATATTTAAGCATTCAGAATGTTCATTGTAATTCATTATCAAATGTAATTGCAGCGATTTAAACACAATAATATTTATCTTATGAAGAAGAAAGCCCCGTAACCAGCTATGTCACTGTAAAGCTCCATCCAACCATGCCAATGTGCTCCTTAATCTCTCAGCAACACTGCCACCCCCGATCTAGGCATGATTCCCACAAGGAATAAGGAAACTAGGTAGGCTCACACATAGCCAAAGATATGTCAAGACTTAGCCAAGCCAACATGGTTTGTTTTATTAGACCAAGAGTACACAACAACACATAACCAAGCCAACAAGTTGGGTTTATCAAGTTATCAAGAGATGAAAGCACTGTCTTCTAAGCTAGTGGGATCATTGAAGAGATAAGGATGTCTACACCAGAACTAGCTTGACTCCTAATACATCCACACACACGCACCACAAGGAATCATTCCCTTCTCTGCTGCACAGTTCCTTAGGACATGAATTCCCTTCCAGTGCTATTCAGGGGGCGTAGAGAAGAGACCCATCCCTCTAGCTCTGTCTATGGGGCTCCTACAAAACACTAGGTTTGTCAAGCAGAGTCCTTTCCACTCCTACACAGTCCAAATTCCAATTGCATACAAAACAATACACACCATTTCCTGGGTTGAGGAAAACAGTTTGGCAATGAAAATGAATTTCTAAGGTGGGTGAAAGCAACCCCCTAACAACAATTCATATCCCAGGGACGTTTTGGCCCTAACATGTCCAAAAACGAATTCATCAACAACACCCAAGAGAATGTAGTCTATCCTCTAAATCACTGGGAAACACCAAATGATTTTGATCTTGGCAAATAGCAGGGAAAACAACAGAAAATGTTGGGGAACCCAAAAATAGATTTGTAGATGGAGAAAAACACCAAGGAAAGAAAATACAATTTCAACAATCGTTTAATGGCTTCCTACGGCCAAAATTGACCTCTGCAAAAACCCAAAACATGTTTTTGATTTTTGAAGGCATCTATGGCCATATGGGAACCAAAATGACTACTATAAAACCCAAAAATGTGAATCAAGATTCTTGGCTACTCAGCAAGGTAAAAATGGTTCCCAACAATTGAAGAATCCATAAAAATGTAGGAAAAATGTAAATATTTCTTTCCCACTTACTGAACAATACCAAAACAAATTTATGGGCATGCAAATGTGAGGAAAATGACTCCAACATGAAGGATGAACACACAGGAAGCTTCAGTTGCATGCAGGAAGCCCACGTGAAGGAGAATGGGTGAGAAAAAAAGAAGTAATGGGTGAGTAATGGTTTGGGAATGCCTTCCCAAGCATTTACTTGCCCCACAAGTCAGAATTTTTTTTTCAAAAATATGATGACTTCCTCAATTCGAATTTCTAACTGCCATACTCTTCTCCATCCTGATGCATTAACTAACTCAACCATTTTTGGAAGAATTAAATTATTGGGTGAATGAGCCAAGAAAGGTGGTTGATTGTTTGATGGGTTCTCCCTTTGACATTTGGATTTTCCCCATTGGCCCCAAAGGTTAAATACTTTCCCCTCCTTATCCTTAGGAAAATCATGCCCCCATCTCTTTTAATGTTGTAGAGACATAGCTGGTTGTGGGTATTTTTAATTAAAATGCATATTTAGATAGTGCAAAAATTATAATATGCCGGATAGCACGATATACCATTGGCAATGATTTTAATCATCGAAAAGTAAAACATTAAATCGAGGGTGGGGCTTTTGCCTTTAGCTCCACACCACGATTAATTACAATATATACATCATATACATTTTTAATGCAAACGGGGTAAAAACCGAGGTGTTACATTCTCCCCCCCCTTCAGCAACACTGTCCTCAATGCTTTACAAAATTAAACAAAATGTTACACTAGTACCACCTCAGTGCTCCGCAGAATTGAACAAAAATGGATGTGCCAATCACATGGCATCCTCCAACTCCCATGTAGCCTCTTCAGGACCGTAGTGCTCCCATTGCACCTTTACCTACCCTATGGCTCAGTTCTAGAGGATGCGCATTGGCTCGATTTAGAACTCTCCCTCGGGTTCCACCTGGATCATATCCCAATTTATCACATGGTTATGATCATGTACATATTTCTTAAGCAAAGAAACAAGAAAAACATTATGAGCTCTAGTGCTAGTAAGCAATGCAAGTCTATATGCAACTGGCCCTATTCTTTCAAGCACTTAAAATGGCCCACAATATCTTGGTGACGACTTGGCACAACTTCCAATCTTCAAGGAACTCTTCTTTTCCCTCACTTTGAGGTAAACATGATCCCCAACACTAAACTATATGTTCACCCTATGCTTATCTGCATAGCTTTTCTATCTGTCCTAAGCTGCTTTCAAATTCTACCTGATCTTTACAACCTCTTGATCCATCTCCTTGAGCTATTCTGGAACAAGCACAACCCTATTCACTAGATTATCCCAAATCACTAGTTTCCTACACCTTCTGCCATACAAAGCTTCATACAGACTCATCTCCAAGGATGCTTGCTGTCCATTGTTATAAGAAAATTATACCAAGTGTAAACAATATTCCCACTTGGTTGGTTTATACATCACATACATGTGAAGAATGTCTTCAAGCACTTGATTAACTCTCTTTGTCTGACCATCAGTATGAGGATGGTAGGCAGTGTTGAAGTTCAACTTTGTATCCAAATCCGTAAACAACCCCTTCCAAAAATTGGAAGTGAACTTGACATCTTTGTCCAAGACTATTGCCTTAGTAAATCCATGCAATTTAAGAATATTTTTCATGAATATCTTTGCAATGTCATTAGTCTTATGCTTAGACTTAACCGGTATAAAATGTGCTACCTTTGTCAACTTCTCCACCACAACCATGATGGAATCATGTTGTCTCCAAGTCAATGGAAATCCTATAATAAAATTCATGGAAATAACTTTCCATTTCCATTTTGGAACTGACAAAGGATGTTGGGTGTTGCTCAACCTTTACCTGCTGACATTTCATGCACCATGAAATATATTCAGCCATGTCCTTTTTCATTCCTAGCCAAAAGTACTGCTTTTTGGCTGTAGCAATTGTCTTCTAATATCTTGGGTGACCAGAATATGGAGCTTGATGGATTTCATTCATAACAACTCTCCTTAAATCTGCTACATTTGGAATATAAATTCTGCCTTTATAAGTAAGAAGTCCATATTCTTCCAATTTATATCCCTCATACCTCTTCTAAATAATTTGCCACTGCAATTTGTCTTTTACCTACACATACATTTCATCTTCAGTAGTATGACTAACAATCTATTGCCTCAAATCTAATTAGCAAATTCTAAGAGATGCCACATGCATTTCTTGCACCTTCCTGCTGAGTGCATCAGCTACCTTATTCTATTTTCCTTTTGTGTTTGATTTCAAAATCAAACTCACATAAAAACTCCAGCCATCTCGCTTGACTAGCATTTAGAGTAGGTTGATCAAATAAATACTTTAGACATCAATGGTATGTCCTTAATTCAAATCTTCTTCGCATCAAGTAATGCCTCCACATATTGAGAGCATGTACTATGTATGCAAGTTCTAGATCATGAGTGGCATAGTTCTTCTCATGCTCCTTCAGCTTTCTTGACTTGTAACATATCACGTGGTTGTCTTGCATAAGGACTCCTCCAAGCCCTTTTCTGCATGCATTGGTACACACTGTTGCCGCCTTTCACACACCTGGGTCACGTGGCAGAAATCTTCAAGCCACTCGGTGTGTCCTTGGGGGCAAGTCTCGAGTCAAGGTTGTCACCTTGTTCTTGACTCCTCCATTTAGGCTCAACTCCTAATGAAGCCAAGGGGGGTAGACCCTATTAAGTTGCTAAGGATAATTACTTAGTGTTGTGATGTTAAACTGAATCAGTTACTTAGGAGTTTGAGATTTAACTATAGATAAGCAAATATGGCAAGATATAAAAGATGAACACATGAAAGCACAATGTTGAGAAACAATATATATATATAACAAGAAAATAACCAGTGCCTTAGAATGGAGTCAAAAAATAGAAACATTGTACTTGCATGTGCTTGGAGTGAGTGTTTTGCGATTGCCTCTTGGTATGTTTTAAGTTAAATTTGAAGTGTGAGTTGATTAAAATTAGGCAAAGGGGGGACTCAGATATACCCTAGAGTACTTGGAGTATGTCCAAAACTAAACCTTCACGGCTACCCACAAGGAATATGTGGGCTGAAATGGAGTATCTGGGGCTATTGTTCATAACACACCCATTAGGGTGTGACAGAGATCGGCGCCCCGAGGTCACTTTTCAGAAGTTCCCGCTTCCTTTGGGTATTTTGCCACCGTGATGGTTCAATCTAGGTGTTGGATTTTCACCTATTGGTTTGTTAATTTTGGGAGAGTGAGTCTTAATTATACTAGTCACTCAAGTTCTTTTGATACATCTTGACTGATCGGACGAACCGAAGCCAAGTGCAGAGCATAGACACTGGAGTCTTGTAAATTTTAGTAAGTTTTAAACTGGGTGTTCTTGTTTAAAAGAAAACCCTCCAGGAACCTCTTTCGATCCAAGTGGATCTCAATCAGAGAATCAAGGAGGAGTTAATTTTATGATAGCTGAAAACAAATGATTGAAAATAAAACAGATACACGATTCTAGTTTTCTAATTAGTCCTACCATGAATCTCTTTCCCCTTTTGGGTCAATCGAGAAGTCGTGGGGTGAGTATTAAGATTACTTTGAAATATAAATTATGAAATATGAAATTAATAACAAAGTAAATTACACTACCCTGCATATTATATCAATGCTAGTTTGAAAAGAAATAAGCAAAAAGTGACGAAAAGGGCACCGATGCAAATCCCCCGAGGGGGGATGGGGAATGGGCTCCAAAGAGCCTATTCAAAAAATAATTTTATTAACAGCAGTTACAATATCAGAGAACTGATATAATTCCTCTTGATACTTATATGGATTGAAATCAAGAGTTTACAAGGTGTGAAAATCAAAGGTTTCAGTCAAATGGGAGACCCCTGGTGGGATTTGAACGCTCCTGAAGACACTTCCAAACAGAAGCTTCATTTACATTCTGTTACACCTGATAAAAAATAGCGAGCATGTGAAAGTAACATATGCCCAAAATCACTTTAATATTACCTTTGGATCAGCCTACCTTAACTAAAAAAAAATGAAGTTAAAACTAGCTAAACAGGTAAAAAAGGAACCAAGGAAAGCAAGCTTTCCTTGGGATCTTGGCTTTCTGTTTGTGTAGCCAATGAAATATGCAATTTTATTACAGAATGTTAAATTTTATCATGCAGCAAATGAAACTACCTTAACAGCAAGCTACTAATTTTCATTAAAATGCTTGCGAAAATATGGTAATTTTAGCTAGATCTCTTAAAATTGAACTCTATGTGCAAAACAAAACTAAGATCTAGACTTAGGAAGGGGTATTACTAACTAGACATATGTGTATTTTTCTTAATGAGATATATCAGAGTAATAAGAAACCTTAAAAGTAACCAGTTTGAATAAAATTTGTAGATTTTTTAGAGGAGAGAAAAGGGAAGAAAGGTGCTTGTTGTTGAAGCAGATCTGCAGAGGAAACTTGTTAGTGGAATGCAAAGGGGCAATGTCTTCACAAAATTTTTGGATGTGTAGTGGAGTCAAACTAGATCCACAGCTCATCCAATCCTTGCTACCTGAAAGCTAAACACACAATCCTGCACGAAACCTCATGAGATATGGATATATATATGAAAAAGAAACAAGAATTACATGCAAATAAACTTTTTAAACATGTATAATCAAGATCCTCTAACATATATTCTATGAGATATAAGAAAAACAAGTAACCTTACTTGCCCAACTATACTCCTATTGATTTAGCTGAATCGTTCAAGCCAGACAGGGTTCAAATGCAGAAATTGAGAGAAAATCCAGCAACATCAATAGTCGTAAGACAATGCTTAGTCCACACATATGAGAGCATTACACCATTTGGCCTCCAAAGCTTCTTTATTTAAACAATCGAAAGATTACAACAGTATTACAATGGCAAGCCCTTCAGTCCAGCTCTAACTAGCTTGGAAGAGGGAGCCTCAAGTAGGATATATACAAAACACATGCCATCCAGCCCAGGGGGGGCACAATTCCTCATGGAATCAGGTGAAATCAACTGATGGGGAATTCATCAATGCAGAACTGAAGCTGAATTGAGCCTACTTGTCAACCGGGGGCTTGATTGAGCTGACACATCAACCCATACACTAACACATCAGTCCACAGAGCATCCAGGAGAGTCCACACATGTGGAGGAGAGAGAGAGGGTGCAATTCCCCATGAAGATAGCTGAATATCAACTCTGGATCTGATTTGATCACCTCCTTCAGTCAAGGATTTGTCAGATCCAGTCAATCTGCTTCAGATCTGACTGATTTCAATCAAATCAGCTAAGAATGCAATGATTTATGATTTTGGATTTGCTCCATTATTCATCAATTTATTAATTAAAATAATCAATAATTGATTTTTGGGGCTTTCTGACCTGAGTGATGGAAAGTCACTCAAAACTAGGAAACAGTGGGTCCATGGGTTTACATGGTGCTCTTAGCTTGAAAATGAGCACCTACATGACTGGAACTGATTATTTGTCCCACTTTTATTACAAAATCAATTTTTCCAATTAAACTATTAAAAAATAGCCTAAGTTTTGGAAAAATTAAATTTTAATAAAAAACACTAAAAAATTAAAAAAATTGAAAAATTGAAAAAACCTAGGGGGACTTAGACAAGTTCATATGACTCAACAATGATTTCTATCATGTTTATACATTAACACATAGACTCTAATAACCTCAATAGGCCTAAATGCCAAGCCGACCACCCCAACTTTGGAGGTATGGAGTGAAAAACTCAGAAATTATCAGTCGTTTGTTCAACAACCAATAATAACCAAGGGAAAAAACACCCTGGGCTGATCGGATTGACAAATGAAGTCTAAGAGACCAAGTCTTTTACAGACACTATCATGCTAGAACATTTATTACGATTCCCCCATGGGGTATGAACATGTGATATAGTACAACAAGCACTTCCCAGAAGTACTTCCAAAGGTCTTTTGCACTCCGAGCAAGTTAACCCTGTCTGGTTCACCAGGCTCACTTGATAAAAACCACTAAGTACAACTTAGGTGGTAACACACACCACAAAATATTTCTCTGGGTTTGCAACTTTCAATACTAGTGCACTGGTGAGAAGATTCTTCAACTGCTGGAAGCTCTCTTCACACCTCAATGTCCATTCGAACTTTATCCCCTTCTTTTGCAAAGAAGTGATGGCATGTGAAACTTTGGAGAATCCTTCAATGAATCTCCTGTAGTATCCTGCAAGTCCCATAAAATATCTTACATTTGTCACATTTCTTAGAGTAGGCCAATTCATAATGGCTTCAATCTTTTCAAGGTCCACAGATATACCCTCTTTTGAGATAATGTGACCCAAATACTGAATTCTATCTCTATAGAAGTCACACTTGCTCAGCTTTGCATACAACTGATGCTCCCTAAGAAATTGCAATGTCAATCTCAAATACTCTTCATGCTCTTCCTCATTCTTAGAATAAGTAAGGATGTCATCAAGGAAAACAAGAACAAACTTGTCCAAATACCTACTGAAGACACTATTCATACAGCACATAAATGTAGCTGGTGATTTTGTGAGACCAAATGGTACCACTACAAACTCATAATGTCCATACTTTGTTCGAAAGGTTGTCTTATGAATGTATTCATCCTTTATTCTTACCTGATGGTAACCAGACCTTAATTCAATCTTGGAAAATACCTTTTCTCCTCTCATTTGATCAAAGAGGACATCAATCCTAGGCAAAGGATATTTTTTCTTCACAGTGACTTTGTTCAGCTGTCTGTAATCAATACATAACCTGAGTGTACCATCTTTCTTCTTTACAAACAGAACTGGTGCTCCCTAAGGAGACACGCTCGACTTGATATACTTCTTCTCCAACAACTCTTGTAGTTGCATCTTCAACTCTAGCATCTCTGGTGTACTCATTCTATAGGGTGTCTTGGACATTGATGCTACTCTTGGCATAAGTTCAATTGTGAAATCAATGTCCCTCTTTGGAGGAAGCCCTGGAATCTTAGCAGGAAAAAAATCCCTGAATTCTTGGAATACATCAAAGTCCTCCAACCTAGGAGTTTCATCCTCCATTGCCTCCAAAACATGAGCTGCATACAACTGGGAACCTTTTTGAATAGAACTTCTTCAACTGCATTGCTGAAATCTGCCTCACAGAAATCACCTTTGGAATGCCGCTTCACAATCCTTGAGTTGCCTTCTTCATCCAAGCACTCAAAATCCTTATTATAATAGTCAAGCTTTACTCTGTGAGCATCTAACCAATCCATTTCGATGAGAACGTCATAGGAACGAAGTGGTAGAACATTCATATTGACATGAGTGACCAATCCATTCATGACTAATGGAAATTTCTCTACCGCTTCGCTAACCTTTCTCTTAGTTCCAGTGGCTAGCTGAACTAACCAAGATTTTCTCTGCTTTACTTTCTTAAGAGCACAAATATCCACTACTCTAGGGGTAATTTTACTGTGAGTAGAACCAAGGTTAATCAAAATAGAAACAGATTGCTCAACAATCTTACCTGCAACTTCAACCACAATTGAATGGTGATCTTCCTGGTGGTCCTCCAGTGCTGTATAAATCCTAAGGACGACCCTTGCTACTTGACCCACTATTTCTTCTTCTTGAATGTTGTAATATGTCCTTGCACTCTAATTCTTGAGTGGACAATTCCTATGGATGTGGGGTCCTTCACATTTCCAACATTGGAGAGGTTCTCTACTCTACTGTGGATCTCTAGGCCTTTCTTCCATTGCTCTGACTGGCTGATTCTCAGCTTGTGATGGTTGCTTCTATTGATTCCTGAAGTTAGAAGGTTTGAAACCTTTCCTCCTTTGGTTAGACTTCTCGTTCTTCTTGTCCTTCCATGTCTTATGATAACCAGGTTTACCTTTTCTTTGCTCATAGCAATACTTAGCCTTCCTTATTGCTTCTTCAAGAGTTCTAGGTTCATAAAACTCAATTGTGTCTTTGTAAGACCGAGGCAATCCACTTAGGAAATGCTGGTTTTTCACTTTTTCATCTTTGATGTACCTGACATACCTCAATAGTTCCAAGAACTTATTTGCATACTCTTCCATGGTCTGTTTCCCCAATATCAGCTCCTGGAATTCCTTAATCTTGTCATCATAGTATTTGTCAAAGAGGGACTTTTGCTTAAAGTATTTCTTGAATTGTTTCCACACAATTCTTCTTTCATTAACCTTATTTACTTGTATGTGGTGTTCTCGCCATATGGATGCTTTTCAAGTCAAATTGAATATAGATACCCTTTCTTTCATATTTCCAGAGTAGTCTTGAACTTGGAAATACTTCCTCATCCCAAGGAGCCAAGCCTTAGCTTCTTGACTAGTCTTGACCTCACCATTAAAAGTAGGAGGCATTTCCTTTTTGAATTCATCTTGTGAATTCATCTTGTAATGTCTCCTCCTCTTATTCATGCGATATGGAGAGCTTGAATCCCCACTGAGTTTTTTAGAATCAGATGACCCATTGGCAGTCCATTCTGGAGTATTCCTCCTGTCCCTAGAAGCCCTCCTAGAGACATGGGACCTTTTACAGGAATATCCCCTAGCACTACTATTTCTTCTTTTTGGATTAGCTGTCTAATGCCCAGAGTTTATCTGTCCCTGGATGTCTGTCAAACTCTGCAATATAGCTGCATTTATCTAATTTTTATCTTCTTGAGCCTTAAGCATCCTTTCATTTTCTTCTTTGCAACTTTGCAAATCCACCCTTAGGCTCCTCATGGTGGATGCAAAATATGGGGGAGTATCTTGAAATCTTCTCCCATTGGACTCTATCTCGTCATTTCCAACTTTGACAGTTTCTCCCACAGCATCTTCATCGATCTCATAGGGGTTTTGTGCATCATTCATGTCGTCGATTCTCATCTTATCCCAACCAAGAATGAATTCTTTTGAAACTTCTCTTACATGGAATGTTTCCTTTGAAGGTGAATATAGTTCTACAAAATGTGTTAATAAACACAATTGCTAGCTGCATAACAATCTCATGAGTTCATAATTACTTACCTGCATTTGGAAAACAATAGATTGGCAACTTTGTCAAAACACAGAGTTTTATTTTCACCAAGAACAACTGTCTCAAGGGGACAACGAGGGTCAAGGAGGCAATCTAATGCATAAGATCACTGCCATTTTTTACCATTTTAGCACCTCTAAATCCCATTGGAATCCTGCTTTTCTACTTAAAAATCCCACTAAAAAACTCATATTTTTCCATCTGATTGGATCCTTTCCCAACAAGTCATCCAATGTATCGAGTCACTGTTGACAATTTTTCTAACACCTCGGTGGATTGATCTTCATTTCCCTTCTGATGCTTATTGGATCGATCTTCTTCTGTCTTTCGATGCATCGGCTTGATCTTCCTCTGTCTTCCGATGCATCGGCTTGATCTTCCTTTGTATTCCAATGCATTGACTCTATCTTCTTTTCCCTTCCGATGCTTCAGTGGATCGATCTTCTCTTTCCTTCTGAGATGCCTCGGAGAGATTCTCTTGAGAGACATTGGAAAGTTATCCAAGATGCCTCGGAGAGCTTCACCTGAGTGACCTCGGAAAAATTTTCTCGAGATTTCTTATATTTAGAAAATATTTTGAATTTTTCTTCTCCTCGTCCTCTTTCTATCGCAGTGTTGGCTCCCTTCATATTTTCTCATCTGTAGTCATCAGCGGCCCTTTGACTAACTGAGCCGACGTATTGGATGGCTTCAACAAATGTCTTTCGATGATTTTGACACTTAGAAAATTTTCAAATTTTTTCTCTTCATTTTCCTTTTCAGTTGGGTGTTGGGTTGTTATCCAATGTATTGGCTCATCCCAAGAGAGACCATCGGTTCCACCCAGCCGAGACCTTCGGCTCCTCCTAACCAACACCTTCGGATCCTCCCAGCCGAGACCTTTGACAAAAATTCAAACTTAGAAAATTTTTGATCTGCTTTGGTTTCTTTATCGGATGGACTTGGATAAGTCATCCGACATATTGGATGGACTCAGCTTAAGTCATCTGACGTATTAGATGGACTTAGCTTAATTCATCCAACGTATCGGATGGACTCACATTAGAGGAAATTTCAACTCAAAATGGGCCTCCTAAAAAAAAATAATAAAATAATATTTATTAATTTTGGAGGAAGAAACAAAAAAAACTACTGTTTTTTTTGTATTTTCGACATATCTCCCTATGTTTTTACTAAAATTTCGATCGAGAGAGCTCATTGGATGCGGAATTAAATTTCACATCCAACGAGTACCCACACAGCATACTTTTGATGGACCCCACTACCTGTTATAGTTGATTTCACCACTCCAGGTGAATCACACTTTGTATAGCCTTCCCTTATCCCGCTCCAGACTCCTTAGACCCCTTGGACCATTTTTTGTCCTTTGATGTTTCCTTGACCATCCCTAAAAACATGTGAAAAATGATACACACGACTTTTAAACCTATAAGCGCGTATATACATGGGTTTGACCACTAAAACCACGTACATCGAGATGTGTACAAAATCCAAATCCTTTTGGAGTTTTCCTTGACATGGATCTGACTCACTTGACTCCTGGCCTTCCCTATGCCTTGAGATCACTCGGATTTGACCTTTCATTACCCATTTGAAAAGCTATATAAGGAACCCCTTGGTACATTGAAGGAATAAGAGAGAATTGAGAGCAAAGAAACTATAGTCCATTATTGCCGGAACTTATGCTTGAGTCTGCATCCCTGTATCCCTTGGAGCACTTTTGTGTTCTTCCCAAGCTTGCCTTTTTCTTGTGAGCTTGCTATCTAGATACAGAGGATTGAAGTGATGGAGGCCCAAGTGGGGGATTCAATTTCTCCGGTTCACAGACATGCCGACAAAGGTTGTATCTTGTAATCTCTGATTTATATTAATAGAAATATCTTTTCTTGTCCAATAATGTGTGTTTGAATGCATATTTTATCCATTGGATTATGTCAAATGCTTATACATTATTGATTATATATGCTATAATAAATCTAACACCATGATATATAGAATGCTTGTATTGTTTACTTGTTTTTGAGGAAGTAATTTATCAGTTCAAGCTGAAGTTGGAAAGCTCAACGGGGATATACTTCAACAGTCCGGAATAAGGTATGAGGTCTGATCCTTTAGTGTTAGACATTTATTTTCTATTGCATATTGGAAAGGATTGATTTCTAAAGTTAAGCTGTCTGTTGTGGTACCCCAAGCCATAGGAATTTCTCTTTGTAATAGAATTGGTGACTCCGCTGGGGAGTTCCTAGTAGTTGTCCTTTGGGGGTTGTTATATCAGCATTCAATGAATTTGAATTGCTCTTTCTCTCTTGTTTTTGTGTCGGGTCTGGGGGCATGTTTGCCTGGTAGTGTCTGATTGGTTTGAATTTTGTCTCAGCCTATCTATTTGCCTTGATTTTATGCACCTTTCTTCCTATACGTGAGTTTTTAACTCACTGTCACGTATACACGGGGGTTTCTCTACGAATTCCGCGTATACACGCGGGTTTACTGCGAATAGTCATGTATGCCCTTAGTTTTTCCTTTTTGTGGAAGTTAATTGGTTGGTGGGTGAAGTTTGATGTTTGCTGAGTCTCCTTTGGCATTGCCTGAGTCTGTTTATACCTCTGTTTCTGACCATAAACATTTTTTTTAGGCTAATTTTTTTTTTAAGAAGGTTCTTGTCATGGAATTTTTGATTTTTTGTTTAAGATTAGTGCATTAGATTTATTTTATCTTAGTGCTTTGCTTGAGTGCTATTTGAGTGTGATTGCAAGGTCTAGGGGTTGTAGAATCATTCCTTTGCTTTTTGTATCTCATTCTATTTCAAAAAATCCAAAAACATTTGCTTATCATCATGCATTGCATTTTGCATTGTACTTGCACTAGATTTGCTTTGGAGTATTAGTTAGGATTTCATATAGGAAAACTTGCATTCATCATTTGAATAAAAATTGTGCATTTCACGTAGTAGCATACCCTGTTTTCATGGACACAATGCATTTGCATTGATTGTTAGGTGTGCATTTTGCTTCATGTTGTGTCATAACACCATTAGTTGCACAGTCATATCCCTATTTTGAGTAATAAAGCCAATTAAAATCAACGCTAAATTAAAATGAATTACACTCTTTTCTTTTATAGGATGCATCAACAAGCTTAGGTTTTAGGATCTTGGAATAGTTCATTGTGAGTAAATTCTCCAAGATCACTAAACAACAACATGTATGTGTCTGTCCAGGTGAGTGTGTGAAATACTTGGTATAACCAGTGTTTCTCAGGATCCTCCTCTCAAAAGGGAGTTAAGCACGAAGCAGTGTGAGCAGTTATTGATTGGGATGACCCCTATTCATAACTGAGTAGTGCTAGAGATATTTCCAGGATTGTATTCGTATATGGGGGATCTTTCGAGAGTTTTGGGCTTTGCTACCCTACCCATACGGTCAATCCTGCCTGTGACTGTCCACCTGAGCATCGATTATATTGAGGTGACCTTAGTGGCCTTACCTAGGATATCGAGGGGGTACTTTGTAGGGGTTACTCTACGAGTGTCCCGGCCAGGTTGGGGTCGGACAGCACAGTCGCTTTACGTGTTGAAGCTGAGGGCCACAATAATTGGTTACATACCTCCTCTTGTTGTGTATGGGAGTCTCAAGCCTCTCCTAGGTGAGACATACCTGCTTCATTCGGGAGCTCACTTATTTAGCCCTTGTTTGCTTGCATTTGGATTTAGACTTTATTAGTGATTTCTCTGTGCACGATAGCTTGCCTAGGGTTTTGCATAAATAGAGAGTATTTTTCTATTTTTCGAGTCATTGTGGATTCGGCTATGGTTCCTCGCTGTTCTCATCGTTTAGCAGGACTTCTGCCTTTTACATCTCCTCCTCCTTTGGTAGAGAGACCTAGATAGTATAGGCGGACTACTTTGCACATTGATTCACACACCATGGGAGACCATATAGAAGGTATTCCTGAACCACCTTCTCCCATTCGTGTAGACGATGGGGATTTTTCTCCTACTTACGATCCTTCACCCGACTTGGCTGAGTTAGGTCCTGTGATTTCTGAGATAGGAACCTTTGATGATAGACCTACTCACTCTAGGGTTGATTTCCCATTGACGCGTTACTGGTATGGAATGTCGGAGGATGCCGAGACTCGTTTTGAACCCGCCAACACTAGCTATGGTAGTTATGCTATGTCTGGTTTTCCCTCACATGATTTGGCATTTCATGTTGAATCTGACTTTGAGCCTTACACTATGCCTGGGGGCACTCTCATTCCTTACCATGTGGAGAGGTTTGGGAGCACCAGTCACATTGCACCTTCCATCCCGGTGGAGGAAGTTACATCACATATTCCTCCTAGGTCTAGGGTTAGTGATCCTATTAGGATACCAGATCCGAGATGAATGACTATAGGGAATAGTACATACTTGATTACTTAGATCCCTTCATCCTCTGTCCCTCTTTCTTCAAATGTTCACCCTCCACCTTATTCACGTGGTCCTTCGGGCTGAAACGTTGCTACGGGTTATGTCCATAATGCAGTTACTAGATCGGTTGTGTCTCAGCTTCATGTACCACCTGTTTTTTCAGGAGGTCATGCTCATACTTCTAGAGGTCACATTCCTACTTCTGGAGTGTATATTCCTACCTCCGGAGCATATGTTCCTACTTACAGAGTGTCTCATGGGACATCTCATGCGATGACTTATGGACCCTATTATGGGACGCATTATGGACAAGGTTCTTCACCTTATGGAGGCGTGTATCAACAACCTGCTTACTCTCCTAACTATGGATTTGTAGCTCCTAATAGTCAAGGTCCACTGCACTATGGTTCTTCCATGCCACCCTATACGGGTCAAACAGAAGGAGGGCACTATGGCCATGGCCATGGTGGTAATCAAACCTATATGAATCAGGGAGCGGTCCATAGACCTCATCATCTGAGGCTCCCTTTCCTCATGACACTGAATATAAATAACTTGTCGATATTGACGAACGATCTTGTAGCTCATGACCTGACTTGGCCGCCTGTCCCTACTAAGATTCCCTCAGACATACCTAAGTTCAAGGGAAAACTAGGGAAGGATCTAAGCGAACACATTACTACGTTTCACCTATGGTGCTCTTCGAATTCCTTACATCAGGACTCAATCCTTTTGAGACTATTTCAACGCACCCTTACAGGGCCTATCGCGAAATGGTATATAGAGTTACCTAGGGGAGATTTCGCTTTGTTCGATGACCTTGCGATGACTTTTCTTGATCAATTCCAGCTACCAGTGCGCTATGACTATGGTACAGAACTCTTATTGACATTTCGGTAGGATAAAGCCACACATATCTCGGATCATATTCAAGAGTGGCATAGAAGGAAGAGGTTAATTAAAGCCTTTATACCGTCGGAATTCCTCCTCGAATGGTTTCTTAAGTCGTTATTGTCGTATATAGCGAAGGATGTTTCTACATCCTGAGTGCAGAATGAGGAACAAGTGATTTTTAGGGTGCAGGAACTAGACTTGATTTATGCTCAGTCCAGTTTGTTATATGAGATTATTCCCAACGCTCTGCATTCTAGTTTCGACCCCAAAGTCAAACTTGGACCACATGCCGATGGCATTGCGGGTTGTGCAAGTGAAAAACCTATAGATTTGGTTGCAAAACAAGTTAATCAATTTTCAATCAACCAATCTGCTTCAAGACAAGCTACGGCTTTGTCTCAACCCGCCCAAACAGTGAGTGTGCTTTCAGTACAATCGTCGGACCAGAAGGGTAACCAGCAGCCTGGACGGAATCGAAAAAAGGGTAAGAATAATCGTAAGGGTGGGAATAAGAATGAGAATGCTAATAATAATGACAAGAATGACCGTAATGCTGGGGGGGACAAGAAAGCTAAATGTAAGGTTAAGTTCCCTTGCAAGTTGTGTAAGGATGATCACCTCACTTACTTGTGCCCTCGTATTGATGAAGCTTTGAGGTTCTTGGCACAGGGCCCAGCTGTGCTAACTAACCCTTTACCGCACAATAAAAATATGAACTCGAAGTCCCATGACGAGTCTGGTGGTGATAAAGATCCGTTGGAGGGTAGTGGTCATGGTTGCATTAACATGGTCTGTGCTGTGAAAGTTGTGACCCGTGCGAAAGATTATGGTTCATCACAACCCAGCCCAGGAAAAGAACTTGATCCACCAGGGTCTCCTTTGTGTATTAAGAAACCTGTGGATAAACCTGAAGCTGCACCTCACATTACTAAGGGATTCCTTAAGTGTTCGGGGCATAATCCAAATGCTTGTACCACCCAGAACTATTCAGTTGTCGAGGATTTGGGCCACACTCCTTGTGCAATGTCTGCATTGGAAGTTCTTCAAAGTTGTCCCTCGCAAAGGAAGGAGTTGATTTCTACCCTTGGTGTGAATGATGATGATTATTCCTCTGTGATTAAATTTGAAACCGCAGGACTTCAGCCTCACTTTCCTTACTATGTGTCTCTTTTTATTCACGTATAATGTCTTAATATGATCGTCAAGCACACTGTGATTGACAAAGGCGCTGCTACTTCGGTGATGTCTTTATCGTGTTGGAAGGGTTTAGGTTCCCTTGAGCTGTCTAAATCAGTGACCATGTTAACTTTGTTTGATGGGAGATCATTTAGGCTGCATGACATCCTTCCTCCCCTTAAGGTCCATTTGGGAGGAAAGACCATTGCGATAGAGGTCGAGGTGGTTGATGCACCCCTTGACTACAATCTCTTGCTGGGTAGGAACTGGATGTATAGTATGCAAGCCATTGCTTCTTCCCTATTTTGTGTTGTATGCTTTCCACACAATGGGAATATAGTCACGATTGATCAAACAACATTCAAGAATTTGTCTGTTACTGCATCTTCAGGAGCTTTGATCCCGATCATTGAGCACTCTCAACCGGCAATTGGGAGTGAGGGTGTAGGCATGTATCCATCCCTCATGGGAATCTTTAGTTGTCCTGCACCTATTCTTATGATAGTTTCTAGTTCCGGTGAGGCTTCGACATCTATGAGATCGGTGTCTTTTCGCATAATTCATATGGAAGATCCTTGGATTCTTCCTACACCGAGTACTCCGAGTGAGCCCATCATGACGGACGTGCTGCTACCTGCAATTGTGATAGCTTATCAAGCTAATTTCAAGTGTGTTGCAGAGCCTAGTCCTTCCTCTTCACGGAAAAAGGAGGAGGACCCTTATGTGCTGCCAGCATGGGCAGTACAATATTCTCATGCACACGATTTCCTTGATACATTTTTCCCTTCAGATGAAGCGATTATTGAGGCTATGTCAGGAGTTGAGCCACCATGGGACTAACTCCATCATAGATCGTACTTCCTTCCTGATCTTGACCATTCGGAGCATGAGGATTTTAGGGAATTTCTTAGTCAGAGAGTTGGTAGTTCTATGGTTCTGTTAAGCTCTCATAGTCTGATGGCTGATGGAAACATGGTGAACATATCTTCAACGATTCCTATCAACATCTCTCGCAATCTTGGCATGATAGAGAATTTCTATATTGGGGTGGAATGTTTCCATGCTGAGATTCTAGAATACACCAAGCTATTTAAGGAATTCTGTGATATTTTTGCTTGGTCTTACAATGAGGTGCCAAGTATTGACCCTCATATTGTCGAGCATGAGATTAAGAATTACCCCAATGCTACGCCTGTTCGACAATGGTTACGTGCAGTGAACCCGAGGAAAGCACCCGTGATTAAGGCAGAGATAGAGAAGCTGTTGAAAGCCGATTTCATCTATCCTGTTCCCTTGATGGAGTGGGTTTAAAACCTCATTCCGGTGGATAAGAAGTAAGGAGTGATCCACATATGTACTAATTTTCGTGATTTGAATCATAACTATCCTAAGGACAATTTCCCCACACCATTTATTGATCAGATTTTGGATGAGTGTGCGGGTAGCAAGGTTTTTTCCTTCATGGATGGTTTTTTAAGATATAATTAGATACAAATTAAACCTGAGGACCAACATAAGACTGCATTTATTTGTCCTTGGGGAATGTTTGCATATCGAAAAAATGCCTTTCGGCCTTAAAAACGCTGCAACTATGTTTCAGCGGGCAATGACCTTGATCTTCCATGATCTCAAGTCAATTATTGAAGTATTTTTGGATGACCTTGCTGCTCATTCTCATATGAGAATGCGTCATCCCTATCACTTGAGATTGGTATTCAAATATGCTGACACTATTCGGTTAGATTAAATCCTCATAAGTGCATCTTTTGTGTGAAGTCATGTCGTTTGTTAGGATTCATCGTGTCTAAAGAGGGTATAAGAGTTGACCCTTTGAAGGTTGAGGCAATACTTCAGTTGTCTCCCTAGAAGAATATTTGTCATCTTCAGTGTTTGCAAGGCATGGAAAAATTCTTACGAAGATTTGTTGTCAAATTTTCCAATTTGAATAGAGGCTTCATGTGTCTCTTGAAGAAGGACACCCCATTTTATTGGGATGAGTGAGCCCAGGAGTCCTTTGATTCACTCAAGCGAGCCTTAGCATCGGCCCCGGTGATTAGTCCTCTAGACTATAGCCATGATTTTCTATTATATGTGGTCACGTAATTAGAGACGATTGGTATGGTTTTGGTTCAAGAGGATGAGGAGCTCCAAGAGAGTGTCATATATTATCTAAGCCAAAACCTTATTGACGTAGAGATTCGTTATTCTCATGTCGAGAAGCTTGCTTTAGCTACCGTACATGCATTTTAGCAGTTGAGACATTATATCCTCCTTCGCCAGACCTTGGTTGTAGCCCATGTCAATCCATTTCAATTTGTCCTCACTTGAAGGATGATTGGGGGAAAGAATAATAAATGGATTTTCATTCTGCAAGAATTCGATCTCGAATTTGTTTCCGCAAAATCGAAGAAGTCTTTAATTTTTGCAGAGCTTATATCGAATTTCCCGAGCGAGGCTGAGGAGTTGGTTTGTGAAGATACGTTTGTCAATGAACAAATCTTCTTAATCTCAACTTTAGACCCATGGTATGGGGATATCATAATATATTTACAAACATTGAAGCCCCCAACTCACCTCTCGCGAGATGAACGACGACGATTACGTCACGTCTCTAAGAACTACCTCATAGTGGATAGCACTTTGTACCACCATGGGGTAGATTCCATTTTACGATGTTGTTTAACTCATAAAGAGGCTGAGGTTGTGTTGAATGATTGCCACGGAGGGGCGTGTCGTGGTCATTTATCTGGGCTTTCTACAACTCAAAATATTTTAAAAGCAGGTTATTTCTGGCTGTCGATCTTTAAGGATTGTGTTGATGCAGTCAAGAGGTTCCACCCTTGCCAAGTGTTTGCACGTAATATGCACTCGAAACCTACCCTGTTACATCCCATTAGTAGCGCTGGTCCCTTCACTAAGTGGGGGCTTGATTTTATGGATTGAAACCCAGTTTCGGCTGGGGGGCACCATCATATTATAGTGGCTATTGATTACTTCATGAAATGGGCTGAGGCTATGCCTACAGTAAAATATGACAGTGAGATAGACGCTCACTTTGTATTCAACCAAATTATTACTTGGTTCGGAATTCTGAAAGATCTTGTCACTAACCATGGCTCGCACTTTCAGAATCGTATGATGGAAGAGTTGGCATCAAAGTTAGGGTATAAGAAAGAGAAATCCTCTTCTTACTATCCTTAAGTGAATGGATAGGTAGAGGCAGTGAATAAATCACTCAAATCCACTCTCCAATGAACCATCGCTCAAAGCAAGAATAATTGCCATATCATGTTATATCCTGCTTTGTGGGCATGTAGAATCGCTGTTAAGACTGCCACTGGTTTTTCTCCATGTCAGCTTGTACATGGAGTGGAGTCAATATTGTCGGTTGAATGCGAGATTCCTTCTTTGAAGCTAGCAGTATAAATCTTACCAAACACTTCACCATTGGAGGATTGTTTGGTCCACCTCAAGCAACTTGATGAGCAGCATCAAGATTCCTTGGTGGATCTAGAAGTCAATAAACGTCGCGTAAAGGTTCAGTACGATAATTCTGTTCGTCCAAGGAGGTTTAGTGAAGGAGACTTGGTCCTTTTGTGGGATCAACCGAAAGAACCCTTGGGCACCGGGAAATTTAATCCTATGTGGCATGGTGCTTATGTGGTCAAATGAGTGTTAGAGAAGGGTGCGTATGAGTTAGTGGATTACTTAGGAACGGCCTTGGCAGAGCCTAGAAATGGGCTCCATCTAAAGAAATACTATGCATGACCTTTAGCCAAGGCTAGTTATTGTATATTATTGTACAATTTTTCATAGTTAGGTGTTTTTCTTATAGTGATTGGTTTTGTGATTAGTTTTTGTTTCTTTTGGCAGATGTCAATGGAATCTTCCACCTACATAGGATTCACGGATGGTGCGAGCCATCACACTCAACACTCAGCCTCTACTGCTTGGGTGATTTATACTCCTATGGGTTAGGTAATTCCTTCAGGAGGCATATGTCTGCGGCCATATTCCAACAATATTGCTGAATATAGTGTCGTTATTGAGCTTCTACGGGATGCCATTTCACATGGCGTTCTCTCTCTTGAGGTATGTCTTGATTCAGAGTTAGTAGTGTCACAGCTTAATGGTTTGTACCATGTTAGAGATTTGACGTTATTAAGAAGATTCTTAATTTTTGAGATTATTAGAACGACAATTTGACAATATAACATACATACACATTCCAAGAAATAATTATCAAGTTTTTGACTCATACGCTAACTGCGTGTTAGATTGGCATTTGTTTCATTCACATTAAATTAATTACAAACACAATTTTTACACATGTAAATAAATAAACCGATCACCATAAAATTTTATATAACATCCAAAATGTGGTAATACATAGTGTCATGATACAAAATTGGGGCTCTCAAGACGCCAACATATAATACATGGTAGTACAAAATGTATACACTCCCAGGTATCTAGTCCTATGGAGGAGGAGGAGGGTTGTGTTCATGGAAGGTCACTATGGCTCTAGCTAGCCGTCGGAATAATCTCACCCATGTGCGTGGTACACCCACCACCTACCGCTGCATAGCCTTAGGAAAGTCCTCGACTTGTGCCATGGGAACTCTATGTGTCAGCCTCACAAAATTGGTATGAATGCTCTGGAGCGTCCGCTCCACATCCACACCCGTGATGTCATCTCCTCTTCCCCTCCGTCTATGACAAGGGAAGCCTTCCGGCCACCGTGGTCCCATATCTGCACACAAATGGTAGATGTCATTATGTATTTTCACGCAAAAATATGTCTTTTGATTCCATATAATCAGAAAACACAAAAAAATTAAATAACTCAAAAATTAAAAAGTGAGGGTCAAGATTCGTTACCTATATCGCCATGTTGGTGGTAGCGGCATGTCTGTGTCCCCCCTGAAATATATCCTTGCATAGGGGTAGTCATCAATGGAAACTATCTATCGTCACCACCACATAAATAAGTCAGCTAGATATGGGTTGGCCACGCTACCACCCCCCAGTCTGCACATCGCATCTGCCCAACGTCGTTGGGCCGGATCTTGAACCCCATGAAGAGGAACTTCCACTCTGGGGCTCAATCCTGGAACACGATCGAAGAAAAAAATGCTCAAAATACTGCTGAACCTGAATTTCCACACTCTACCTTCCTTACACTCACTCAGCTGATGTTTCATGTTTCTCAGTAGTGTAGTGCTCCAGTCATAAATTGTGGGTCTCATACACTCCACTGCATAGAACATCAGAGGCCACGAGGCCTGGTTGAGTGATTCCAAGCCTACTATCTTGCCCAATGTCAATAGTATGGCCTTTAGGCCCAGCACCTGTATAGCGTTGGTAGGGACCTAACTCCCCACCTTCTCTATGTCTGGATAGCAGTACACTGCAATGTACTTGTCGATAGTCAGGCCACCTCCTAGCCCACCATGAGAACGAAGGTTCACTACTTCCCCTCGTCTAGAAATCCCTGTAATGAAGTATATGTCCTCCACCTCTATAGTGAGGGACATTTCATCTATCTGGAAGGACTTTGAGTCTGGATCCCAGTAATCCACCGGTATCTGTAATAGTCTTGGTTTGGCCCTCAAACCACCAAGACACCAAAACTTGTAGAGTCCGCATGCGCATAGAGCTTGTTGAGCCATTAGATCGGCCCTTACTGCATCCTCTACCTCACCATGTTCACGCTTTCTCCACTCTAGGACCATCCTGTACAAGAAATTGCCAATTCCCCCATTATATTACTGAAAAAACCTTATGCGCGGCCTCAAAACAACCACGTATGTACATAGGTTTGGGGTCATTTTCTGCATATATCCATCCCTATACGTGGAAAAATCCTCGATTTTCGCGTGGGCCGGAGCGCCCATTTTAGTTTGTCCTAGAAATCTTAATTGACCATGGAATTTCATAAAAATTGCATCAAAAGGAAAGATAAGAGCATGGGTAAATACCTAGAAGAAACGGTAGTGGATTCCGCTGGCTGGATCTCCTGGAATTCGCTGTTGAAAATCAAAGCTCAAATGGGTAAAAGTTTCAAATGTTTTATAATATTTTGAACTGTTTACTATTTATAGAAATTTTTCAAATATTTGAAAAATTTTACCCCCTTTCCTATAGTTTATACATTTTATAACCATTTTGGATTGTTTTTGACATAATTCATGATGTAGAGGACCTTTTTCAGTGCCATTTTAACCGTTGGATTGACCTGTTGGTGCCGATCTTAGGTATCATATCTAAACTGGCATATAGGTTAGGTTTCATCACTGTTTGCATTTTTCATGACCTTATGACCATCTCATCATGACCTTAGGTATGAACCCACTCTATTATGTCATGGAACCTTCTTGCTGCTTTAGAAGTGGCATGATATGAGTGGTAGAGCTTCACCTTACATGGGTATCCTAGTTAGCACCTTATTTTCATTTGGTTCCCATGCTGATGTTTTCTCCTTTAGGGTGTGGGAGTCTGTTGAATAGTATCGCCATGACATTTCGCAAGAGCCTCATACTCCTCTTGATCTTTTGCTGGCCTATTTCCCTCAGGACTCCCTCATGTCAAGTTGTGAATGTATTATCATGAGATTTTCCTTCCTTATTGAGCTTTATGCCAGCTCTCTTGACATTGTGTTTCAGCCATATAGCCCGAGCTTGTCTCATGTCTAGCCATGTAGAGCCATTTTTTATATCCTTTGCAGCTTGTTTCCCTTTTACCGGGAGGGGATTTTCCCCCGAGTGTCGATATCCTACACATGTATCCTTGCATTGAGCATAGGTATGTTCCACTGCTTGGAACTAATTTGTTTTCCCTCATGATACTCGTCTCCTCCTAGTCTGTAACTATAAAGCCATTTTATTCTTTTTCAAACTTTTTAAATAATTGAAAATGTCCAAAAAAATAAAATAAAAAACAAAAAAGCCGAACAAGGAAAGATGTTATCTTTGGTAGCTGTCGAGTTGTGTTGCCTTCGAACAGAGCACTGTATATCACATCCATTGGTTGGGTTATAGTTTGACTTTAGGATCTATACTCATTTATCTGAGTTTATCTCCACCGACTGGTTAAGCTTCTAGTCCCTATGGAGCCTCTGTCGATGCCTCCTGTGTCGCAGAGATGTCCCAGTTTGTATATCGAGTCTATGCTGCCTCTATTCAGTCACCATACACTGTTATGCTCTTGTTTGAAGGAAGTTGAAGCCTGAGTCAACCATATAATTCCTGGTACAGTTCCTGGTTCGTGCACCTTATGATCGAGTCCTTCCACATTATACAGCTTTGCTGAGTACCTTGTGTTGGATGATGGGGGATGCCTTAATTCCCTCCTTCCAGCAGATTTCATCCCATCGACATCAGATCATTCATTCTAGGATCAGAATCTAGATTCATTTTGAGTGCCTTGAGACTTCCAATCATCAGTGGCAGGTTCTCTTGCCATCAACAGTCTTTGGGAATACATCAATGTCCCCTGATCGATGGATCCTCTCAAGTGTTTGACCTCAACACATTTATTTACACTTGTTAGTTTTCACTCTAGTACCTTGATTCCCATTTTCATTATCGGTGGGTGATCTTGCGTCTGTTAACGGTATAAATTAATGACCGGTAATCAGACAATGGACTACTATGTTTGACCTCGACACCTCTATTCACATAGTAGGACATGTACTCATAGCAGTTTGTGTAGAAGACCTTCTAGATTGGTGGCATCTCTTATATTCTACCTCCTTGATCATGCCAGTGTTCATGAGATTTCATCTCTCGTGACTTGATTCCAGTATATGTCAGATATTTCCAGCCACTATGGAGATCTTGATCTATTATATATCTTTATCCATTATGGATATCATGGTCCTTTGTATATCTTCATCATGGACATTCTGATCTATCTATATTGTACGTGGCGATGACCAGTTATGTGATATCTTGTATCATGCCTATTCATGGCCATTGTACTCTTATGTATTCGGGACTGCTATATGTATTTGCAATTATGTGCAGAGTTGTATTATTGTACTATGTTGATTGGGTGGCTGGTATTCCATTTGGGATCCTTCATCACTCCACTTCTGGGATGGACTTATAATTTATTTCAGCCATCGTATGACCCCTCTGACCTCACACATTAGAGGGCATCTGTTATAGCTAATTTCACCACTCTAGCTGAATCAGACTTTGTATGGCCTTCCCCTGTCCCGCTACAGACTCCTTAGACCCCTTGGAACATTTTTTGTCCTTTTATGTTTCCCTGACCATCCCTAAAAACATGTGAAAAATGATACACGTGACTTTTAAACCTATAAGCACGTATATATGCGGGTTTGACCACTAAAACCGTGTACATCAGGATGTGTACAAAATCCAAATCCTTTTGGAGTTTTCCTTGACATGGATCTGACTCACTTGACTCCTAGCCTTCCATATGCCTTGAGATCGCTCGGATTTGATCTTTCATTACCCCTTTGAAAACCTATATAAGGAACCCCTTGGTACATTGAAGGCATAAGAGAGAAATGAGAGCAAAGAAACTATAGTCCATTGTTCCCAGAACTTATGCTTGAGTCTGCATCCATTTTTCCCTTGGAGCACTTTTGTGTTCTTCCCAAGCTTGCCTTTTTCTTGTGAGCTTTCTATCTAGAGATGGAGGATTGAAGTGGTGGAGACCCAAGTGGGGGATTCAGTTTCTCCGGTTCGCAGACGTGCCGACAGAGGTTGTATCTTGTAATCGCTGATTTATATTAATAGAAATATCTTTTCTTGTCCAATAATGTGTGTTTGAATGCATATTTTATCCATTGGATTATGTCAAATGATTATACATTATTGATTATAAATGCTAGAATAGATCTAACACCATGATATATAGAATGCTTGTATTGTTTACTTGTTGTTGAGGAAGTAATCTATCAATTCAAGCTTAAGTTGGAAAGCTCAACGGGGATCTACTTCAACTGTCCGGAATAAGGTATGAGGTATGTTCCTTAAGTGTTAGACATTTATTTTCTATTGCATATTGGAAAGGATTGATTTTTGGAGTCAAGCTGTCTATTGTGGTACCCCAAGCCATAGGAATTTCTCTCTGTAACACTACCCCAAAAACAAGAAATACCTGAAAAAATGTGGTGATGATGATACCCACGTGGGTCCATCAAAAGTATGCCACATGGGTACTCGTTGGATGTGGAATTTAATTCCGCATCCAATGAGCTCTCTTGATCGAAATTTGAGTAAAAACACAGGGAGATGTGTCGAAAATACAAACAAAAAAAGTAGTTTTTTATGATACCTATCCCCAAATTTATATTAAAAAAGTGTTTAAGACCTATATGGTATTTCAAATTTAAAGAAATTTCATTGGATAAGACATGATGACATGGAATTTGAATTAGAGTTAAAAGGCCCATTTTGAGTTGAAATTTCCTCTAATGGCTCAATTCATCCGATATTTTCCATACTTATTTTTCAAAATTCTTCCTGATAGTGTGTGATCAACAAAGATGAATTTTGCCTCTGTCATTGCTCTTCATGGCCCATTGAGGCCCATCTTGCAACCTGGATCTGATACCACACTATAACATCCATGACCCTCCGACTGATGAAGAGGACGCTACCGATGCTACTATCTACCCGGGCAACTAGCCCCATGAACATACACATAAAAATTGAAATGGTTTGAAGTATAACATGTATACATTATCACCATACAACGGAATAAAAATCATACATTCAAGCAATTATCATGATCATTGTAATTCATTATCAAATGTAATTGTAGGGATTTAAACACAAGAATACTTATCTTATGAAGAAGAATGCCCTGCAACCAGCTATGTTGCTACAACGTTCCACCCAACCATAGGCCAATGTTCTCCTTAATCTCTCAGCAACACTGCCACCCCTGAGATGGGAATGATTCCCACAAGGAATAAGGAAACTAGGAAATCTCACACATAGCCAAAGATATGTCAAGACTCAGCCAATCCAACACGGTTGGGTTTATCAGACCAAGAGTACACAACAACACATAACCAAGCCAACAAGTTGGGTTTATCAAGTTAACAGGAGATGGAAGCACTGTTTTCTAAGCTAGTGGGCTCATTGAAGAGCTAAGGACGCCTACACTAGAAATAACTTGACTCCTAAGACATCCACACACACCCAACATAAGGAATCATTCCCTTCTTTGCTGCACAGTCCCTAAGGACATTACTTCCCTTCCAATGCTATTCAGGGGGTGTAGAGAAGAGTGCCATCCCTCTAGCTCTGTCTATGAGGCTCCTGCAAAACAATAGTTTTTTCAAGCAAACTCCTTTCCACTCCTACACAGTCCAAAGACCAATTTCATACACAACAATACACACCATTTCCTGGGTTGAGGAAAATAGTTTGGCAATGAAAATGAATTGCTAATGTGGGTGAAAGAAACCCCCTAACAACAATTCATATCCCAGGGATGTTTTGGCCCTAATGTGGCCAAAAATGAATTCATCAGCAACACCAAACAATTTTCAGCTTGGCAAGTGGTGGGGAAAACAACAGAAAACATTGAGGAACCTAAAAATGGATTTGCAGATGGAGAAAAACACCAAGCAAAGAAAATATGATTTAAACAATAGTTTAATGGCTTTCTAGGGCCAAAATCAACTTCTGCAAAATCCCAAAACATGTTTTTTTTATTTTTGAAGGCATCTTTGGCCATACGGGAACCAAAATGACTGTTATAAACCCCAAAAACGTGAATCTAGCTTCTTGGCCACTCAACAAGGTAAAAATGGTTCCCAGCCATTGAAGAATCCATGAAAATGTAGGAAAATGTAAATATTTCTTGCCCGCTGTTGAGGCCTAGAAATTCGTAGGAAATAACAACAAGGGATTCTCCCCAATCAGGATTCCCAACTAGTCCGTGACTGTTTGCTATGGGGAATCCGTCCAGTTTGCGGTCCGGCTACCATAGGTAAAGTAACAAAAATAAAGGGTTTTACCGGTTGCAGCCCGGTCCACTATGTATATTTTTGTACTTTTTTACTTTAAGTATGATATGCAAGTTCCTATCTAATAAGCAGATTGATAAAGAATACGAGGAGTAGTCATAATGTGATGTGCAGGTTCTTACCTCTTGTCTTAGACTTTCTCACATCTAAATCACACACAATTGAAAACAAGATTAACTAAGTTGTCCCTAGGGAGCAAGATTATCAATTAATTGAGTAATGTATTACTGCTCATATGTTAAGATAAATCACAGATAGTTGTTCTTAGAATCAAAACACATAAACATGAATAGAGATATGCACAACAAGATAGCTCATCATCTGTTAAAAAATTCATTAATCACAGTGGAAATTATCATAAAATAAACTAGAGAACATTCATACAAGAACATAGGTTCAGAAGTTAGAATGATCTCACAGTTAATGAAACACAACTGAAAACAAAATAGTTCCACTTCAACATTTGTTCATTTCACCACATTTGAACATTCCACACAGCACTTTCCCCAACAGGCAAAATTGTAATTTTATTATTGCAAAACGAAATAGTTCCTCTTACAACAAGTATTTCACAAGTCTCACTAGGAAAAATCCCATTCTCCCTATAACTTTCGTATATTTATACAAGAACCAGCTCAAAACATTTCGGTTGCCCCACCAACCATTTTAATATCATAGTTTTGTCATTTTTCAAATGCTCATAATTCAACGTTACATTTCAAATAAAGACTTTTATAAAAGCGAGAATAGCTCGACAACTGACAAACTGCCCAAGCCTGGGCCTTTGCTCTTTAATGAATATGCTCTACCATTCCTCGGTCCCCCTTCAGACCTTTATTATTTTCTTTTCCTCGAGCAACAACTCTGTTTCCTTATGCTTTAGCATGCTTTGTCCTTCAGCTGCATCTTCTCCACCGCAATAATATTCAGAGGGATCTAAGAAAATCTCCTATGTGTGTCTGCGATCAAACAAAAAATCATCAATTATCCTGACTATCTTCAATAAACATAAACCATAATACCAATAAAATGAGTACTGAAAAAAAAGAAAATCGTAGTTGGGTTTTCACGTGAAAATTTCAACCTGATAAAACAAGGCACATTGGTCATTCACAAAACCAGTTACAAGCTCATAACAATGGTAGGAAAACGATCAAGAAACGGGCATATTTAAAAAAAATCCCTATCAGCGAATCAGAACACTTGACATCAGTCAATTAGTGTGCTGCGGAGCCGCAATGGCAGGTGACCTATAATCTAGGGGTTCCATAACACAAACCAAAAAAACTGGCTCGATAAAATGTCGAGGGTCAGATCTACTGAAGCATCGAATAGTTAGTGTGCTACATAGTCGCAACGGCGGAAGTTATACGGTCAAGAAATTTCGTAGACTAGTCAACATCGGAGAAAAATAGAATAGGACATCAACGAAAGGAAAAGCAGTATGACAGACATTTATTCTATTCTAGGGCCGCAACGGCGGAACTCAATCAGCCCTCGACCTCCGATCAGAGTCACAACACCTTCCGAAACATCGCAAAGGAAGATCTCTTTTCAACAATAAAATGCGGGATCAGCGAAAGGCTTTAATCATCGGCGCAATCTCTAATTGACTTCCAAAAAAGTGGCAACTAAAGATCCCATTTTAAACATCATAAAACTTGCTAAGTTCTATAGTCCAAAGCATTTGTAGACCCAAACAAATTCCCAAAAACAATTAAAGTTGGCCTCAAACAATCCAAACGAGTAGTAGAGTAGAGACAAAACGGTCTTCAACAAAATCAACAAGGAGGGTCCAAAATTTTTAGAAATTTGGGAATCATTGCAGTTACAACACCCACTTACTGAACAATACCAAAATGAATTTCTGGGCATGCAAATGTGAGGAAAATGACTCCAACATGAAGGATGAACACACAGGAAGATTCAACAGTATGCAGGAAGCCCATGTGAAGGAAAATGGGTGAGAAAAAAAAGAAGTAATGGGTGAGTAATGGCTTGGGCATGCCTTCCCAAGCATTTACTTTCCCCACAAGTTAGAAAAACGTTTTCCAAAATATGATGACTTCCTCATTTCGAATTTCTAACTGCCATAGTCTTCCCCATCCCCATGCATTAACTAACTCAACCATTTTTTGAAGAATTAAAAAATGTTGTGAATGAGACAAGAAAGGTGTTGACTATTTGATGGGTTCTCCCTTTGACATTTGGATTTTCCCCCTTGGCCCCAAAGGTTAAAGATTCCCCCCTCCTTATCCTTAGGAAAATCATGCCCCCATCTCTTTTAATGTTGCATAGACATAGCTGGTTGTGTGTATTTTTAATTAAAATGCATATTTACTTGATGCAAAAATTATAATATACCAGATAGCACGATATACCATCGACAACGATTTTAATCTTTGGAACATAAAACATTAAATCGATGGTGGGGATTTTGCCTTTAGCTCCACACCATGATTAATTACAATATATACATTATTTACATTTTTAATGCAAATGGGGTCGAAACCGGGGTGTTACACCTACCTAGTTCAAGCCTCCTCCTGGTGCTTCCCAACTCCAGTATACTAAAGCTTTTGATAGCAAATTTACCTTGTGGCTGAGTGAAAGAATATCATTCACCCTAGCAGGCATGATGAATGATGCTGTAGAGGTAGATATAAAATTGAAGACTTCTAGAAAGAAAGAGAGAGAAGAAATAGAAAGAAAAAATAATGAAGATATCACCCAGCCTTCTCTCCCTAGCACACCAGAGGCTAGGATGGATATGATGATGCAATCCATGGAGACGTATATGGAGAGACTCATTTTGGACCAAAACCCACCCCCCATAAGAAATTAGGACTTTAAAGGACCCTTGAGGGTTGAGAAAACTCATATTGCACCTGAAAAGCTGCAGGAACATTCAACGCTTTCTCTACTAGTGGAAGAAGGGGAGGATAACAACTGGAGTCTCCTTTAACTCCTAGTCCTTATTTTCATGAAGAACACAATCATCAAAAGGAAGGTAATTGTTTTCCATTATTCTTTGACTCATTCGATTTTCTGAATCAAGTGATTAATGGTTTCTAATCAAAAACTAAATATGGAGGTTGGGAACGATGTCATGGCATTTTTGGGAATGGATAAGAGGGGGGTGAACAAGTAGAATATGTTGTGCATTATAGTCTTTATCTTTATGAGCACACCAATGAGCAGCCTAGGTCCATACAAGAGGAATATAATAATTTGTCTAATGAACAAAGCAGCCTGCATGTTGAAAGTCCTATCTATGGGGGTTTTGAGGAAGTTTTCAGTCATCCAATTTATGATAAATGTGAGGATGAATACTTGGAGGATGAGGGTCATATGTGGGATGTCTCTTCTCTCTCTTCTAGTACAAAATATTTATATCAAGAAGATCTCAATTCACTTGATTTTATTCAAGATATTCCATGTGAAATTCATGAGGGAAAGCATCTTTTGGGTCCTGACAATTGGAGTGAAGCAACTGATGTCTCTTTTACAAGTTATCATGAGATTCCATTGTAGGGTTATTTTTAAGAACAACTTGATACTATGCAGGGGAGGTTACAATTTGATCAGCAGTATTGGGGAAAGCAGATGGCTAAAATACTCGGAGACTGCCTCGAATTTTATGATCCAGCGGCTTAATATATGGAGCAGCTGTGCCATAGTAGGTGCATAGGAGAATTTTCTGGAGGTGGTTATGGAGTTAGTGTCTAGATATGTGGAGAAGCTCAGAAATGAGAATGGTGGGTTAGCTATATGCAGTAAATATCATAGTTTCTATCATATCCTCCTACCATTTAGCTCTTCATTGCAATTTCTAATCAAGCATGAAGAGAAAATTCGCATATGGTGTCATTTGCTTGATTGGCTTCATTGGAAGTTAGAAGTGACTTGAATGAGAATTTATGATAAGTAGGTAGGGTAGGTAGAAATGAATAATCTTGGCCTAACGAGCATTTCCTTTAAGCATTTATTTTAAGTTTATTTTTAAACATCCATTCATTTTTTGTTTTCAGAAGCACAACACGGAATTTAAAGAGATGATTAGGGTCATCCCAATGGATTAGGAACGTGGTCTACATGGTTCTTTTATACCTCACAGGAAGGCTAGAATCCTTAAGTTGGAGTGTCTATTAGCACTTGTGCTAAATTTTGGAAATATCTACATAGGCAGTTACACCGTTTGTCTTGCGAAGGTCTAGATCAATAAAGCTGAAGGAGGTGTAAGCAAACCTTTTCAAATACTTCAATTTGGGGGTGTTTGGGAATATTGTCCTTATATGAATGTCAAAATGAGATATTCCATGGTGCGACATGAGTAAAATTCAGGAGATCCTAGAGTTATAACCTTGTATTCAGGATCAAATATGAAGTTATTCTCATAGTTCTTCAGTGGAGATGATGGACGACGCTGATGCAAGACAAATAAAATCCATGGTTAACAGAGTCATGCAAGATCCACCATCAGATGAATGGTTGGTACAGATTGATGGTTATTAAGGGTTTCACTCGGAAAATATGCGCAAAGAAATGAGCTATGGAGATGCGCGAAATTGGTTAAGATTCCCATTTTTCAATGGTCGATATTGGACACTATCCTAGATTGACAATGGAGGGGGATTTCGAGTAGCAAACCTGCATAGGGGATAAAATTTGTCAAGACAACGAAATATGGTAGGTTTTTTTTTTCCCAATGGTCATGATCTTGGGCGATTTAGATATGCGGTGGAGATGTGTTTCACGACGGAAATATGTGGGGGAGTTAAATTCTTATCGTGGCTACGAAATATCTAGGGGTTCATACCATTTAACTCTTGGGATTCTAGAGGGGGAATATATATGAAGTAAAATCATTTCTTCGATCAGACTTGTGTGATGGTTAACAATATGGGGGATCACAAAATTGGGAAGGGGCCACACAGTTGAACGATCAAGATCTCTTGAAGAGGAGATCTACGGTCACGGTCTATTTCACAGTTCAAAGATGTTAGGGGAGATAAGAAGGAAAGGGGTTGTGAAATGGATATCAAGCAAGGTAACATCAATGATGTAGGTTACACCTTGGAGTGATCAATGGTCAGGAATTTCGTAGCCATGGACAATGTAGATCACATATTGGAATCCCGAGATTTATTTCCTGATGCCCAAAATGATGATGAACGCCATAGTGTTTAGGAAATAGAAGATATGTATAGCCTTTACACGTCATATGGTAAGGAAGTAGGGGCACTAAAATCCATGGCATATCAATATCATCATAAGAGGGATCGATGAAGTGACAAATTTCAAGTCCACACACCATGAGATAACCTGAGGATGATTACAAGTGAGGCTGAAGGTCGCTTCCGCCAATGATATCATGAGGTCACAACTGAAAGGGGTGGAATAGTTGGCATCTCCACATAAGGAATCATATCAAGAGCCCATGTGACCATTCATGTTTTCATCATGACACTCAATGATGGCGTGTGTGAATATTTGATGGACTCTTAGTTGAACTCAACCGCCCAGCGGGTTATAATGCCATAGTCAAAGATGTTTTGAGATACAGATTGAGTGAATACTAGTGAAGAACAAGGATGACTAACTGATGTTCTACTAAGGATCTTGGGGGTCCTGATACAGGTCCTGTAATGAATTTTGTTGGGAATCCTATTGTTCGATATGTTTTGTTGACTGTTAGGTGCTATTTGGAATTTTAGTCGTTACTGGATCTTCACGCAAAAGAAGCTCCAACCATTGGGGTAGAGATGTTCATTACATTAGGAAGACCTTATGATGCTGGTAAGGGCAGTATAAAGATGTTCATTACATTAGAAATATTTTTTTATGCTGGTGAAGGAAATGATATCCTGGTAAAATGTAACACCACTTCAGAAGCAGTGCCTAGAGTTCTAGGTTCTAAGAGTGTCCCTCCAAAACCTCCAGAAAAGGCCATGGACTCCATTACCATGATATGTAGTCTCCATTGACAAGAATGGTTGGTATAAACTAATGTTTGGACTAGGGGAGGAAGGATAAAAGGTCTTTGTCATCATTGTCCTTGATGCAAATTTCAAACTCTATTGTAGGTGATGACAAGTCCAAAGGGTTTTTGCACTGGCATAGCCTGTATTAGGGATCTAGTACTGGTAGAAGAAGCATACAAGAATGATAATCCTATCAATGATTTAGTTTTTTCAATAAATGGGGATGTCTTCTCCAAGTTTTTGTAGATAATAGTGTTACTAGGATACATAGATACTAGACGTGAAGCTAAACATAGAAGGAACATAAACCTTCATGTCAGCTATGAACACATGTAGAAAATGATTTCCAAACACAGAAGAAACATACCAGCTGTGAACACAAGCATGACATGATTATCAAACACATAATGAACATAAAGGTCAGAAGCATAAAAGGTCACATGGCTAATTCGGCATGTATGCCAGAATGTACACAAGAGGAATAAAACCATCAACGAATCTATGGAACGTCACAGTCAAAGCAGGTGAGCGTGCATCCTAGACGTCGTGTTTCTATTTTTGACCCATCGTGTCTATCACATCATATTTCCCTTTGTAGGTGCAAATCATGGTGAATATTCAATCTCAGGAAGTTTGTTAGGATTCATTATGATGATTCAGGATTTGATCCCCAAATTTTGTAATAGAATTGAGGCTCTATTTTGAGGTTTGTCTCAGGATCCATTGCATTATAAATATAACCTCAGAGGAGGAGAATAGAGGATTGATTTGAATTTCATATTTTTGAGGCCTCTGCGCCGAAGTTGTAGCTCTGCAAACATTTTTGGGAGTAATAATGAAAATGATTCTCTGAGTTTATGAGATTCATCACGGTGTCTGTATTTAGTGTGTGTTATTTGCTTATGCCATTTTCGATATGTGTTAATTTTAGTTAAATGCTTTCTAGTTTTATGTGAGGAATTCGTTTCATTAAGTGCTCCTTTCATAAGACGTAGCATTTTTTATGTGAATGTAATGGTTGCCATGGAATTCATCCTTGTTAGATGCTGCATTTTCGACATTACCCTTATCATGTTATTCTTATAAATGTGTTGCAAGGGATTCATCCATAGATAGGTGCCCCTTGATGCACTAGGATTTTTTCCTTTCTCCTACCATCACTTGAAGATATTTGGTTGAATATTGCACTTTGCTTCATAATACAAAGAGAAAATCATTTTTCACTGTTTAATGTAATGTCCTTAAATGGTTCAGGCTGTGAATCCATCGCCCAATGGTTTTGATATGTGTCTTTCTTTCAATCTTTTTTTATAAACAAACTCTGTTACCATTAGAAATCTAGCCTTCTGCATGCTTGTTTAAATCCATATCTGTATGTGAAAGACCCTGTGACAAGAGAGAGCCCTCTCTAACTGTATTGGCTAGAATATAGTCTAAATATTGGTTTGAAATGGTTACCCCTATCACTTCCTACCACAACCATAGAAAAATTACAGGGTACTAACAGACTTGGTAGTCACCCTTACTCTGATTCCTGCTCAAAGCATTATCATGGATGTAGTGGTTTCTGACATTCCTCTCAAGTTTGGTATGTTGTTATCTAGGTCTTGGGCCTCAAAGCTGAAAGGAACATTACACATGGATATGTCTTATGCAACAATACCATTATTTGGAGAGAAAAAAAAATTATATATAGAGAAATGATTTGCATATGTGGTAAGTAGTCAAGAAATACTTAATCACCATCCTATTAAAAATAAAATTAACACCCTTCAGAGTGTTGGTATGAAAACATATTTCTATTTCTCCTGCAACATGAATATCATAATTTTGGAACAATTGAGAGATTCAATCTCTCATTTGATCACTGATTCCAGAAAGGAATAAATTTTTGAAGACAAAGGTGGCTCTAAAGAGGCCAATTCCATGACCAATTAAGAGCCAAAACCCAATTCCTATAATAGATACAGTGGAAAAAATGCCTAACATGGGTATTAGATGTCATGGAAATACTGAAAATAAAGTTTGATGCCTAAAAAACTAGGTAAAGTGGGTTTTTTGAATAAAATAATAAAAAGATTAAAAATATTAATCCCACATTCATGGTTATGTGATTGGGTGCACACACCCCAATGCTATATAAGGAAGGCATATGAGGTGAATTAGAGGAGACAAACTTGAGAGTAAAGGCATGCTAGAAGAATTAAGGGCTAGAAATGACTTTTCTACTACAAAGGTTTTGGGGCATAAAAGGCATGGATGGTAGAGGAGTAGGTATAGGATAGGATAACGAAGACACATTCAAGGGTTGTAAGCATTTCTCCATGTTCATCTATAATGAATCAATTCAATTTTCTTCCCAATTCTTGTTCAATGTTTTTCCTTCAAGTTTTATGTTGATGTAGAATTGGTAGGTAATTATATATAACCTATATTACTTAAATATAGTTTGGTAGCATAGTAGGAAGGATTTTGTGGTGATATTTCTATGTGTGAAGGAGATTTAAGGAGCTGCAAGGACATCCATCAAGGAACTCCATCAAACTTTAAGGCTACCAGAGGTATTCTCCTCTCTTCCTTCCCTTCTCAAAATCCATGAAAGAAGGTTTAATATATTAGGATTATTATGATAATTGATTTGTTTTTTGTCGATTGGGATTCACCCACCCCATAGAAATAGTAGAGTGGGATATAGCTTTAGTTGTAGAATACTCCACTAACAGATTGATGACCATACTAGGAAACTATCGGGTTTTTTCTCTTGATTTATTTTTTTATTTACTTTTTACCCTTTTTTGGGTGTTTCTTACCTTTAATTATTTTTATGCATGCTTGATATTGGTATCTAAAGGATTTATTTTAGTTCTGGAGGTAAAACCCAACCTTATCTCACCCTTAGATTTTCATTTTTCAAGAAAATTTGGCATGGATCTTGATTTTTCCTCTATTGAGCTCTGTAACTCCCTTCGCTAGTGTAAGAAGAGAATTACCACCCCAAAAACACCCCTTTTGACTTACCAAAGTGTGGTGGCACCACTATGAGCATCAATACATCAGTGTGTTACCCACAGTGAGGTAGAGTCACGAGATCTTGATTTTTTGATGGTTGAATATTCAGTTTAGGACCATTTTGCTTGGTTTATTATTCTATAGATGTATTAGGAATCCTATAAAATATATTTTAGACAATATTTAACTCTTGTTTATCAGTATTTAGGGATTTTTGAAGGATTTTAAAGATTTGTGTGCGTACTAGCTTGGAAATTGTCAAAAATTTAGGAATTGAAAATCATTGTTTTAGGCCTATATTTAGGGATAATTTTGAACTTTGCATACTTGTAGATGATGGTTGAGTCTTGTTAGGACATAATAGGAGAATTATTTAAGGAGTTAGATCATTTTTACTTAAATTTGGAATTCTTGGAAACCTCCTTAAAAGCTAGGAAAGCCACTTTAATTAGTAGTTTTTTTAGTATTGTTCAAGTTCTTTTTAAAATATTGCCTGGATCTGAATGTTTATGACATATTTACCATTTATTTCCTTTAATTCAATCTTGAATGTCTGAATTTTTTCTCTAATTTGGTCACTTTAATCACATGTTTGCATAAGGAAATTGCCTAAAAATTGAAGAACATGACACCTTGTTTCAATTTATGAACCTTTAGGCCATGAATTTTGAATCGAATGAACTTGATGACCTGCCACAAAAAATGAAATCACAACTAAGACACATTTAAGAACATAAATTAAATAAAGTTGACATAAATTTTAAAAAATTGGACCTATCACTTAAGATCAGTTCAAACACAATTAGAGGAGTTTGTTTGTCATTTTCAAAACTCTTGATATAAGTTTTGTTTGAGCCCAATGTATCCTATTCATTCACAACTTAAAGCGATCTTGTGAAAGAGAAATAGGGATATCAAGTGTAATAGTCTAGTATTATTTTTGAACAAAATTTTGAGCCCTACGTATCCTCTTCACTCGCACCTTTGGGTGACCTTGTGAAAGAGAAATAGGAATCTCAAGTGTAATAGTGTAGTATTATTTTTTAACAAAGTTTCAAGCCCTACGTATCCTCTTCAATTTCACTTTCGGGTGGTCCTGTTAATGAGAAACAAGGATCTCAATTGTATAGGAATCTTTTGAACTTTTGAAGCATATTTTGGAGCCATGAGTATCCTCTTCACTTGCACTTTCGAGCGATCCTGTGAAAGAGAAAGTGGATATGAAGTGTAAATGCTTGCAGTTTTAGAATTTTGAAAGATATTTATAACTTTTCATTGATTTTCAAACCATCAATTTGGAACATTATATTCAACATTTAGAAAGAAGACATTATGCAATTGAAAAATCAAAATTGAATAACAATCCTACATTTAAACATCAGTTTGAGAGACTTACTAGAAACATGAAAAACAATGAACATTCAAACATTTTCCATTTCCAATTAGTGATAGTTGAAGCAAATTCAACACATTTTATGGTCGAAGCCAAGCTCTTGAACCCTTGTTAAAAAATTAAAAACTTCTTTTTTCAAATTTGTAAAAGTGATTCTATTTTGTAATTCACATGTTTGAAGGATCTCAAAGAACCTCTTACTCTTCCATAGTATAGAAGTTCATTGAAATAAATGAAAGACTAGTGATCATTGTGAATTTCATTGGTTCATCTTTTTTGAGTCACAAATATCACCAGTTTCACCATTACTTCTCAAAAATAAGAAAACTACCCTGAAATCAACGCTTAATCCAAAATCCATCAAGATTATTTTTTATATCACCAACATAGATTAGTCTAGGGAATTGGAATAATATTGGAGAGTTAACACTCCAAGGCCACAAAATATTGAAACTAGTATATATTAAAGAGAATATCAAATCCATTTGTAGCAAAGAGTGCATGTCGAGAAAGCGCTCCTAACACATGCGTTAAGAATGAGGTCAATCGAATTTGTAAGGGTGGTACCCCCCCTCTTGCTTATTTGGTGGGATATGAGCACATTACAATATTTCAATTAAGTGACAAGTCCTAGGGGTGACCTCACTTTCTTGATAGATCTAGTCTATGTGAGTTATCCTAGACTAACGAATGTCCCTCCCCACCACCGATTGCGAAGTGGCAACCATAGTTTCTCTTCCTAGAGAATCACATGGGATATTGTGAGTGGGGGACACTTGAAATACCTAAGACAAACACAAGTTTTTTCAGCTCCTTTGGAGGGTGAGTAGCCAAGAGATAACATGTGCACCTTTGGTGATTGAAGAACAGTGTAACTATTTCTCATACCTTCACCATTTAGTAATTTTTGAGGCATGATGTACCTAAGGAGCTACTAGTTTTGGAAGTCCCTGCAAATCCATCTTTTCACTGAACTCTGGTTCTTTGGAAAGGATTTTTATTGCTGATTATCATTGTCTCTCCCAGGCATAGATTATGAAGTGGTAACCATAGTTTCTCTTCCTAGAGCATCACACAGGATGTTGTGAATGGGAGACACTTGCAATACCTAAGACATGCATAATTTTTTTTTCAAATACATTGGAGGCCGAGTAGCTAAGAGATAACATTTTCATCTTTGGTGATTGAAGAACATTGTAACTATTTCTCATACCTTCACTATTTAGTAATTTTTGAGGCATGATTTCTCTTAGGAGATACTAGGTTTGGAAGTCCCTCTAAATCCATCTTTTCAATGAACTCTGGTTCTTTGGAAAGGAGTTTGCTTGCTGATTATCTGAGGAAATTTTTAGATGTGTGGACACTTTTATTTTGGTAGAGTCTAGTTTCCTTTAGGACTATTTGACTGAATTTTGATATACTCTAATAAACAAATCCTTTTATTAAACTTCATAGTGCTTAATCTCCTGATTCACCTGTCAATGTGGCAACAAGGAAAGATACACAAGTTTGAGGGCCCCACTACACTGTGGAGGAAGATATGTTAACCCAAAAAATCCCTCACTAAGATCTACATGACCTACACCACCCAAGGACATCCATGCATGACCCTCATTTGACCCCATTTGACCCCCACACCCTCAAGAAGGCTTAAAAATATGAAAAAAGGATTAGAAACCCCTAAAAAGAGCCAAAATAGCTCTCATAGGGGCTAAACCCTCCAAAAAGGGGCTAAAACCCCTCAAAGGAGCTTAAGACCCCCAAAAGAGCTAAATATTGAGCGAAAGGGGTTAAAATCCCAAAAAAGGGGCTAAAGCCCCAACCAGGGGCTTAAAACCCTAAAAGTCTAGAGAAAAAGTATAAATAGAGAGGTGGAGGTCACTCTCAAATCAATCCTTATCTCCCTATCATTATGCTTCGCATGTGAGTGCCTTGAGACCATTTTCCTCTAAATCCATTTACCCTCCCTCTCCTCCATTTCTCCACTGAACCAAAGCTCCCATTGAAAAGAGAGAGGTGCTTCCAAAGCTAGGGCATCGTGGCTCATTTCCACCCAAACAGAAGGTGTAACCATTAGTTTTCCATTATTATTTTGTTTACTATATTGTTTTATTTGCAGGTTTATATTCTAATAGTTTGATGCAGGTTCTCCTTTGATTGCCTGTAGCCATCTTTCATTTTTCTAACAAGTTTCCTACAGGGTTTCATGGATCAAAGCTTATTTCAAGGTTTTATTTCGTTTTCTTTCGATTCTTTGAATTCTCACAGGAAACCTACCCGTCCATCATATAGATGGAAGGAAGTTGTTCCTTCTAATCTAAATAGAGGGGTGGAGGTCACTCTCAAATCAATCCTTCTCTCCCTATTGTTATGCTTCCCTGTGAGTGCCTTGAGACCATTTTCCTCTAAATCCATTTACCCTCCCTCTCCTCCATTTCTCCATTGAACCAAAGTTCCCATTGAAAAGAGAGAGGTGCTTCCAAATCTAGGGCATCGTGGCTCATTTCCACCCAAACAGAAGGTGTAACCATTAGTTTTCCATTATTATTTTTGTTTACTAGCTTGTTTTATTTGCAGGTTTATATTCTAATAGTTTGTTGCAGGTTCTCCTTTGATTGAGGCAAGCCATCTTTCATTTTTCTAACAAGTTTCCTACAGGTTTTCATGGATCAAAGATTATTGCAGGGTTTTATTTTGTTTTCTTTCTGTTCTTTGAATTCTCACAGGAACCCTACCCTTCCATCATATAGATGGAAGGAAGTTGTTCCTGCTCTGTAGCTAGGGTGAAAGACCTGCTACAGATTTTGTGACCATACTAGGTCGATCCCATAGGATCCCTGGGTTTTATGTCAACATTTTAGTTTTATTTGCCCTAGTTTAGTTTTCTTTCAAATATATATTAGATCTATATTTTCCTACATTTCTAGTTACTGTCAAGCCTCCTCAAGGCCAAACCGATCCCATTTGGTCACAGTACAGGTTACTATCGATTGGATCTGACTTAGGTTCAAAAAACTTTCACCTTTCGGAGCAGGTTGCTCTTATCGGGCTAAAAGGTGTGACTAGGTCGCTCATTCAGGCCCAAAAGGTGTGACCAGGTCGCTCATTTAGGCCCGAAAGGTGTGACTTCAACCCAGAATCCATACCACCTCTGTCTGCAGTTTCTGAGAGACCCCCTCGCCTGTTTTGGGGAAAATTTGGTGACCCCCTCACCACATTTACCCCGAAAAGAGTGATTTGTCTCTCAGATTCAAAGTTTTAAAGATTAGGGACTATTAGTGTGGCTCATCTGCCTCTATCCATCAAACCTGTGTCTATTTCCTTTCAGTACCTGCTCATTTTATTAAAGCATGTGTAAACCAATGTTAAATCGAATGGCTGATTAATTAATGAATCTGTTTAAAGCTTCAATCAAGAAATTACTATAGGTTTCAATTTTTAAGTTGAAATTAACATCTTTCCTAGCCCTTCCTCCTCTACCCAATCATCACCCTTTGATTTATTTTGGGATAAGATGGAGGGTGAAGCTCATATAGTAATAGGCACTTCACCTATCATTTTTCAAAACCACTAAAAATGGGACTTGGAAGGTAGAGGGGGTAGTAGGCCCAGGGGGCCTCATGATGCTCAACGTCCTCCCTGTTGACCGACCTTGCATCCGGAGGGTGACCTGATGATCTACAGATGGGCTTAGTCCCATTGTGTTGAGATCCCAACACCCTTTCCTAGTTGAAGAGAAATACAGGTGTAAGGAAGTCACCTAGTCAGGCTATCATAGTTTAGATTCATATATGGTACATGTTTAAATTTCTGTTTATAATTCACTACTTTCATCAACAATGTTCTGAACTCTAAGGAATATTCATAAACCATTCAAGCAGCCAATAAATACAACATAAAGACAAAAGGACATGCACACAAACCATACCATAAAAAAAAACCAAACTCAGTTCATGACGTTGAGCAAGCCATTTAAATATATAATTTACACTAAGTCAAACACCTATAGTCTTTGAGGACATAATTCCCTGACTGCCTTAACCATGGGAAGTACTTGGTCTCATCCCAGAAACTCATTGTGAGGAGTACCACGGGAGCCCCAAAGTAGCTGGCCGCTGAGAGGAATTGCCAAGCGAAACGGGCAACGACCCCCACCAATTGACTAGCACTCCCATGAGGAAAAATCCAAGCACTGTATTTTGGTAGTCTTGGTGGCCGAGTGACCACCTGAAGCCAATAGGAATCCATTAAAACTAGATTTCAAAAATCATCACCATATTTCACTACTTGACATACAAATCAAACACAATTGATCCCCTACGTTCTTCCTCATGCCTGAGAGGCAATCCACCCCAGTTCAAGTCCTTGAACCAACACCATCAAGACCATTATTGATGACCCTCTACACCTTCAAAGGGCCACATAGCCTCTGATTCAGACTTAGAATCATACCAATCTGAGCCATACCTGCATACTACATCATCTATCCCCATGGCTAGTGCAAACCCAGATTCATTTTTTGGCTTAGTGATTGGTAGTGGACCCATGTCCACACCCCACACCACCACCAACACCTCTGCTGGTGGCCCCAACATGGTCATGCAAATTGTCATAATCCAACTACCACCACCCATATTGACCAGTCAAGTTGTCCCACTGGTAACACATGGGGACAATGTCCCTTCCACCCACACTATCCCACTTGGCATGCTTGGTGGTTGTGGCCCTTTCACCTACACTATCCCTCCTGTCACACAAGGGGGTAGTGGCCCTTCCACTCACACAGTTCTTTTTACCACACTTGGGGGCAGTGGCCCATCCACAATGGTGCCACAAGTACCCCCAGTTATGCAGGCGCATGATGTCCCTACAAACCCCACCACCATTGCTTCCCCATATCATATCAACCTTGGGTCAAACCTTCCTTTCATGGCACATCTCAACTTGCTTGACTTGGCTCAGCTAACAAATGACCCTATCCGCCATCAAACGTTTTGGCCTCCCATGCCAACCAAACTTCCCTCAGACATTCCCAAGTTTGAAGGGAAGGCAGGGGAGTGCCCCCAAAACCACATCATGATGTTTCAACTATGGTGCTCATCAAATAACATTGTAGATTATTCGATCAGGTTAAGACTATTCCAACGCACCCTCATAGGTGCAGCATCTAAGTGGTACATTGAGCTACCACAAGCCAAGTACCTGGATTTTAACTCCTTGGATTTCGTGTTCTTGCAATATTTCCAACTCCCCGTTAGATATGACGAAGGGGTGGAGATATTGCTATCTTGCCACCAGAATACTACGACCCACATAGCCGACGACATCCATGAGTGGGGGCGATGTTGTAGTTTGTGCAAGATTCAACTTGATGACATGATCTTCATGGATTGGTTCCTAAAAACTTTGCTACCACCTATAACAAAGGACGTCACATCCGAACATCCCCAATCCAAAGAGGAGGCCATCTTGAAAGCCCAACAGTTTGATCTGATCTATGCACAGTTTGGATACCTTTACACTATCATTCCAGATCCTCCCCATGCAAGCACCTCCTACCGGGATGCACCAGGGGCATCCCATGCCGCAGATGGCATCATAGGTTCTACCTCCCACCAACCACAGCACCATCCGACATCACCTACAATACCACCACAACCAAGCAAAACCCCTAGTTTTTCCTACCAAAACCGAACTACGGACTATGCAAGAATGATGTCCCAATCTGGAGCCACAACTTCTTATGCACAACCCGCGCCACCGCAACAGGCCCAGGAATTAGCTTGTCTGACACAACAATACGTGGGACAAATGCCCACATTTGTGGCACTGACACCCACCCAAGTCTAGTATGCACCACTGGTACAAGCTCTTCAAGCCCCAGCCCCTGCTCCACCTACTCAATTGGGACAGGTGTTTACACAGCAAAATCATCCCAACCAGCTAGCCCCCAATAACCAACAAGGGAAAGCTAGGAATAACTAATCCTGGAACTAAGGAAACAATCAACTGTAGGGAGGTGGTCAACAACCAAATCCTCCCAACAATGCTGTGGTGAACTGGCTAGCCCAAAATCCTCAACAACCAAATGCACCAAGACACAATGCTCTATTGCATAAAAACCAACTGTGCACACCATGTGAAGTCTACGGGAACTACACATACAAGTGTTCCTTCATGGGCCGCACTAAACAAGCCATTAGAAATGAAGTTCAACATGCCACCAATACAAAATACCAAGCCCAACCCAACCCGGTGCCACTAGGACCTCCTCGTATGGTGCTCCAAAACCCATTACTAGTCCAAGGATTGGTGGCAACTGCACCCCCTCCTTAACCCAATCCCAATGCTTCGGGGGCACATACGACGGCAGAAACAGGTGTCCACCACCTGCTAGCTATGACAACTGAAGAGGTCAATTTACAAACAAGACAAAATTAGTATGGAACCAACATCGAACCCACTGACACATCAGTGACATCTACGTCTAAAAATACCAATGCACCTCTTCAGTTACCCCCTTTCCCGCACCCCCCCATACGCCAGGTTTCCAACAACGCCATGACTAGATTTTTTGTCAACTACAACATCGTGGATGATTTGGCCCAAACACCTACAGCCATGTCCGCTCTTGAGGTACTCAAAACTTGCCCAATGCAGCAAAAATCCTTACTAGCTGCCCTTGGTGCCGTGAACCCCTCTGAATCCAAGTTGATCACATTCGACACAGAGAATGGAGAACCGTGGATCCCATCAACCAATGCCTTCCAAATCCCAGTGTCTATCCTGAATTTGGTCATGCACCGGTGCATATTGGATGAGAGGGCATCCATGTGCGTTATGTCTACCCTAGTCTGGAAGAAGCTTGGATCCCCATTTCTGCAACCATCATCTACTACTCTATGAGCTTATGATGGCCATCCCACTAAAGCCCAAGGAATCCTCCTTCATGTCACCATCACATTAGCTGGGAAAATAGTACTAATTGACATAGAGGTTTTCAATGCTCAAATGGACTATAACCTTCTCCTCGGAAGAATTTATATGTACGCCATGAGAGCCATAGCATCAACTATTTTTCGTCTCATGATGTTCCCCCACAAAGGGAAAATTATGATCGTTGACCAACTGACTTACCATGATCCACAAGGGCTAACGACACCCACCAATGTTATCCCTATGATCAACACCATTGATCCACAAGGGCTGACCATACCCGCCAATGTTATCCCTGCGGTCAACACCATATTTGACAACATACCAGCCTCCCCATTGTTGAATATCGGCCCTGGGTTGTTTTCCGATACCACCATGATAGCTTCTTTCCCCTTAGTGTCACCATCAATGACACCAAATGAGACTGCGGATTTGTGCATGCTCTCATCCAGCACTACTGCACCCAAACATCAACTGCAACCGTAGCCCCAATCGCAAATACAACACCATCCGCAGCTGCAACACCATCAGCAGCCGCAACATCATCAGTAGCTGTAGCATTATGCACAACCACCACTACAACCTCATCCCCACATACAATCATCAGGGAGTTATTTGGGCTCCTCCCTAGTCCACACAATTCCCTTCCTCTTTCCCCCGCTTGGTGTCATAAGCAAGCCAGTAATGGCTACCTTAAACTTACCCAATTTTACATTGGGAATTCCTGTGTGTTACCTGGATCCACCGGCTCAACCACCAATGCCCCAGGTAGTCTTAACACCCATGCAACCCATTGCGGTCAAATCTCATTCTCCACCCAGCCCGCAAAAACCAACCACCACCCTCACACCTGCACCGCCCCACCCAAAAAGGGCTAGGGGAAAAAATGTGAAAGCTACCGTTGAAACTCGATAGATCTTGCCTTGCACCATCTGCGAAGAATAGGTCCATCCAACTCAAAAATACCCTGAGATTCCAATAATTTGTGCGTATTTGGATGCCATGGATACAAGGGAAAACCTCCCTATGGTTGAACTTCCAAGCAGGCCAATTGTGAGAAAAAATTCATTGAGAACAAACCATGCTTACGTCCTCTGTGGTTTGTATGGACACTATTCTCACCACTACCAATACTTTTCCAAGTTCCGAATGGCTCTAGCCAACCTTCGACAACATTCCCTTGAATTTGAGAACACTCTGATCGAAGAAGTTCATCCCCCACCTCCTTCTTTGAACACCATGTCCATTTACATGATGTCCATTTCTACTGACCCTCTTGTCTCCACCATTAATGACGGTCCATTAGACCTGTCTTTTCATTGCTTCCGCAATGATGAGGAGATACTTGAATCCTTAACCACCCTGGAGTACCCGTGGGATGACATGCACCATCACTCATTCTTCCTCCCCAAAGAACTTGTGTCTTAGTCTAACAAGTTTTCTGTGGAAACCAAAGATTTCATTCATGGGAAAGTCGATTGGTTCAAAAATCCCATTCCAACACTAGATTCCTTTGAAGAAGGTAACATGGTCAACATCTTGTCAACCATCAATATTCAAAATCAACATCTCAACCAATCCTGAGGTTGTTGAAGAAATCATGCTGGGGGCATCTTGCTCCCCAGAACAAGTCACTGCCTACAAAGCTCTCTTCCAAGAATTCCACGACATCTTTTCCTGGTCTTACACAGAAATTTCCAGGCTGGATCCATCCATTGTGGAACACCACATCGACACATGGCTCGATGTGGCCCCCCCCATACGCCAAAAGCAACGGCCCATCCATCCTTCCAAAGCTACCGTAGTCAAAGCCGAAATTGAGAAGTTGCACACAATCGGCTTCATTTACCCTGTTGTGTACACCACTTGGGTTTCTAATCCTATTCCCATAAATAAAAAACAAGGTACCATTCACATTTGCATAGACTTCCACGATCTAAATGGGGCATGTCCCAAAGACAACTTCCCAACACCCTTCATTGATTAGATTATCGATGCATGCACCGAACATGAGGTCTCTTCCTTCATGAATGGCTTTTCCAGATATAACCAAATTCAGATCTGAAAACAAGATCTTTACAAGACTACATTCACAACCCCATGGGGCACATTCGCATATCGAGTCATGCCCTTTGGCCTGAAGAACACTGGAGCCACCTTCCAGCGCGCCATGACATATTGTTTCCATGATCTAATCCATATCATATTGGTCTACCTGGACAATCTTACCGCTCGATCACCAAAATGAGCACAACATATGGATGAGTTACAGCAAGTCTTTTTATGTTTCCACAAGTACAAAATTCACCTGAATCCCCTAAAGTGCATTTTTGTGTCCCAACAGGTTGTCTACTCGGGTTCATCGTATCCCACAAAGGGATAACGGTAGACCCCCCCAAATTTTAGGCTATCCTTGATCTTCCTTCACCAAAAACTTGGCACCAACTACAGAGCCTCCAAGGCAAGGCCAACTTCCTTCACTACTTTGTACCAGAGTATTCAACAAAATCCCATGGATTCATTTGCCTTCTTCACACAAAAATCCCCTTTGTTTGGGATCAACAAGCACAAGAATCGTTTGATGCACTCAAGCAAGCCCTGGCTTCTGCACCATTACTCTCATCACCAGAGTTCACCCGAGACTTCATTCTCTATGTCCATTTCTGGAGTCTTGGTCCAAGAAGACGATTCCCGCCATGAGCACGTGATTTATTACACCAATGAGAAGCTGACAGGTCCCCCACTACGATATTCACTCAAGGAGAAATTGGCCCTCGCCGTCATCTTCTCAACTTAGAAATTGTGCCACTACATCATTGCAAACCATACATGTATAGTGGATGATTCAAACCCAATGCGGTACCTCTTAATCCGTCTCCTTCTACAAGGTCATGTGGCTAAGTGGATAGTCATCCTCCAAGAATTCGACTTAGAATTCGTTTCCCCAAAAAGCACAAAGGCACTTGCGCTGGCCGCGCTCATGACCGATCTGCCCCCATTAACCACATCATTACCTCCCAAGGATGACCTCCCTGATGAATTCATTTTCGTCATATCCACGGAAGACCCATGGTTTGGCGACATCCTTCTATACTTACGAACACAGAGGTTCGTAGCACACTTAAACCGTGAGGACAAGTGACGCATTCGACATCAAGCCATTCGCCACCTATTGATTGTAGATGTTCTATATTTTTGAGGCATTGATACCATATTATGTCATTGCCTCACCCGTGACAAGGCCGAGACCATAGGGGAGCCTGTGGTGGCCACTTTTCAATTCTAGCAACCACCCAAAAGATTTTACGTGCCGGCTACTTCTGGCCTTCCATCTTTGCTGATTGCATAGAGGTAGTTAAGCATTGTCATAGCTATCATATCTTTTATGGAAAGGCAATAACCCCCCCTGCACCATTACACCCCGTAGTCACAGTCGGTCCCTTCTGAAAATGGGCAGTCGACTTCATGACAATCAAACCTACCTTGTCCAATGGTCATAAATACATCATTATGGAAGTCGATTAATTCACTAAGTGTGCTGAGGCCATGCCACACATTTGATTGCAAAAGTGAAACGGCGGCACGCTTCTTCTTCAATGATGTTATTTCATGATTTGGTGTTCCTACACAGTTGGTCTTAGACCTTGGTAAACACTTTGAATACGCTGTTTGGACTGAGCTTTCAACAATGTTGAAATTTGAACACTAGTACTCATCTTCCTACTACCCCCAAGGCAATGGCCAAGTTGAAATAGTCAACAAAATCATCAAAACAATGCTCCAAAGGATGGTAGGAAACCATAAAACCAACTGGCATCTCATGCTGTTCTCCGCCCTATATGCTTATCGCAAATCCACAAAAACTGCAACCGGTTTCACCCCTTTCTGCCTAGTACATGGCGTTGAATTAGTACTCCCTATAGAATTCTAGATCCCATCCCTCTGCCTCACAGTAGAATTCCTCCTTGATACTTTTCCTTTAGAAGAACGACTCCTCCAACTCGAGCAAACCATAGAAGACTGTCGAGCTTCCCTCCAAGCCATTGAAGCAGCAAAAACATGGTCAAAGGTCCACTATGACTCCCATGTCCACCCTCGCACCTTTAGCGAAGGCAATATGGTTCTAGTCTATGACCAACCCAACGACAAGTTGGGAAAAGGAAAGTTTGAGTCAATGTGATATGGCCCATACGTCATCCACCATTGCCTTGGAAAAGGGGCATACACCCTTATTAACTCTGATGGACAACTCTTGGAGAATCCTCATAATGGGATCTACCTCAAGAGGTTTTACGCTTAACATCACCAATGAGTCACTTGATTTTCCTTTTTTTTTTTCAATGTTTTTTACCACAATTCAGGGGCAACACCATTAGCTGCTAATCCAAAGTCACCCGGAACCTGTTCGAGACACCTCTCACACCTCTGGGCTCAAATTCCACCCTCTACTTTTTATGATACCATTGTCTCATGTCTAACAAGTAAATTTTGGGACCACTTCCTGGAAGTTACCTCAATTTAAGAGCCACAACATCGTAATGCAAGTGTCTTTGGACCTGTGCTTGCATCACACTTTCCTACCACCACTCATGTAGGTTTTCGGACCACCGCCCATAAGGCACATCATTTTATTTTAGCATATAGTTGTCTAAGCCATCCACCGCACCTTATGCGGGTCCCCAGGCCATTGTCCGAAGGATGGATCATTTCCTTTGCATGCATTTGGCATATAACTTCTACATACTTGCACTCACATCACATGTAGTCAAGTCTGTCCATCACAACTCACACACAGCTTTCCTGACCTCTGTCCGAGAGCCACCTCGGTTTGCATGCCTCTGTCTCGATTCGCGTGCCTCTTCCATGATCTACCCTGTGCATGTATTGGTATGTTTAAGAGACACTTGCTCCATCCATACTATACGGATGACCTTTGGACCACTTTCCACTGTCCTGACATGGGGCCCCACCTGTGCCACTACAATCGGTTGACCATATCAGAGTTTCTTTTAAGCTCTTTTCTGACTCCTAAAAGAATGAAAATATTGCTGAGCGCAACTGCTTCCTTTCCCACTCATTAAAGTATAGGAAAGTGAATCTACATCATCTCATTTATCTCCTTTTGCGAACCATGTAGACTACCATATGAAAAGGACCACCTTGGCATATTCAAGCCAAGACCATTCCCTTCTACATCCTTTTATTCTTTCTCGGGCAGAGGGGCCGAACTATACGAAAAGCTCACCATGGGTTTTTGTTAATCTCTTTTCTAGACTTGTCATCAAGAAAATATTGCTGAGGAAACTTGGTTTCGTTCATACTCATAAAATAATCTGAATGATCGTCCAGTCAATATGGGTTTAACCTTTTTCAGCCTTACCAAACTACCAATGGTAAAGAAGTCTCTCATCCCCTAAAGGATGGGAGAGCCCTCCTATGTATACTTTTATCCTTTTATAGGAATAGGAGACTACCAATGAAAAAGAGCCCCCATTGAAGTCTTCTTCATGCTTTCAGACTCTCTAAAAATGAAAGCACCATCAAGCATTTACTTTCTCGGGCTTGCAAAAAATCCATGAGATCGTACTACAATGGTGTCTCTAGACACCACCCCACAGATAATAGTTTGGTAGCATTCCCACTTTGGGTCGCCTTTGTTCAGATTATTATGTGATGTGTCTTCCTTGGATCCCATCAATACCAAAAGTGTCTACCTCCCCCAAGTATTTCCCATCTGTAGTTACATTCTCGGTATTATAGCTATGATCCCTTTCCCATGAGTCAGTTTCATTTGTTGCCTGGTCCGCCCTGTTGTCATACTCTGAACAAAGGAAGTTTGAGTCCACTACACTCCCTCTGCCCCTATCCAACTCCTTCCCTCCCCCCCACATTCAATGGGACATTCCTTAGATGGTCTCACATCTTTCGGTTATGTCCCTCGTGCTTCTGGTTAAGGAAACACCATTTCCTTGACCAGGGGAAAGTCTCCCTCTGTCGAAGACATACATGTATTCTAGAGGATAGACCCAAAGGTCCCTATATCTTGGTTTCATTAACCTCATTGATGAGTTCCTTGGACCACTTGAGAGGAGTCCTTAGTGCCTCTTGGGATGGTTTTTTCTCACGTGCTTGACTCCAGCTGCATCATCGCACATTTGATATTCGTACAGGGTATTGTTCCATGTAGTATTTGGTCAAAGACCCCGGATGTCACCTGACTCTAGCATATTGATGAGTCTATTAAGGGGACCCAAACAAGTTCATGTTCCTTATGATTTTTGGGTTGCTTTGGAGATAGTATTCAGAAGCGTCAGCAATGCTTCTATATATATTTATGATTGATGCAACATATTTGTACCACAGAGACTCTAACTCTCTGTTAGTGAGTCCTTACAGCTATGTACCATTCCAGATCCACTAGGACATCAATCGTGAAGATATAGAATTCCATGAGAATGCCATGGGTCCAATGTAACAGTCCTTCAGACCAGTATTGTATTCATCCTCTCATTTGGGCAACCATTATTGTAACAACAGTTGTACATGATCGACTCTTGTATTATAGAGCTTAGATCATATTATTATTTTGACATCGTTACAAGCATGGGGATGCTCGCCTTATCCTTATATATGTCACACATTATTTGTATCTCACCCATTGATGGGAACCATATTAATACAAAAAACAAAATCCACCATGCCCCAGCCTAGGAAGCACCACCTCTCCCCAAGAAAATCCTATGATGACCATTGGCCATACGATGAGCTCCTGCCCTCACACGTCAGGGGGCAATTTGTTAACCCAAAAATCCCTCACTAAGCTCTACATGACCTACACCACACAAGTACATTCATGCACGATCGTCATTTGACCCCATTTGACCCCCACACCCTCAAGAAGGCTTAAAAATATGAAAAAGGCTTAAAAACCCCTAAAAAGAGCCAAAATAGCTCTCATAGGGGCTAAAGCCTCCAAAAAGGGGCTAAAACCCCTCAAAGGATCTTAAGACCTGTTGGGCTCCGGATTTATAACATTTTCTTGCTGGTTCTTGAAGATATTGTTTACTTTCCTGAAGTCTTTTGTTAAACAAATGGCATTCTTTCTGTGCTATTTGTATTTTGTTACACATATATGCTTCCTCATATACAGAAATCATGAAGTGCTTCCAAAGCCACAAAAGAGAGGAGAATTCAACTATAAATGCAACAATATAACAGCGGTGTTGAACGCTTCCATTGCACAGGAACAATGGCAAGAAGATCCTTCAAGCAAGAGCACGACCTAGAGAAGAGAAAAGTTGAAGCTGCAAGAATATGGGACAAATATCCTGATAGAATTCCAGTTAATGTTGAGAAAGCCGAGAGAAGTGATATCCTGAACATTTGATAAGAAAAAGTACCTCGTTGGGTAGTTTGTTTATGTCATTCAAAAACGGATTATCTCTGTGGGAAATAATGCCACTTCTGATAGTGTTTTATGCAGCTTACTTGTGCCACCACAATACTGTACGTGAGATAAAAAGATTGGATTCCATCACGAGGTCACCGGTTTATGCACAGTTTGGGAAGGAATTAAATGGTTTAGATGCAACATTTGTAATACGAGGTGGTGCAGATCAGTTCATTGATGAGGCAGAAAGGAGTTTGCATGATGCCATCATGATAGTTCGAAGAGCAATGAAGAATTATACCATTGTTTCTGGTGGCAGTGCAATTGATATGGAATTGTTTCTGGTTCATGAAACTTTTAAAAATTGGGTTTGATGCTTCTTGTATAGCCCAGGGGATTCTTTCTGTCAAAATACTCAGAGGAAAAGCAAGGTTCTGAACTACTTCAGAGTGGCAAATACTGTGCTGAAAGCAATAACGAATAGCTGGACTTTTCCGTGACACATCAATTCTCAATAGCTGGTGCCATGTATTTACTGCCACAAGTGAATGAGTCGACCCCCTTATCTCTACTTTTCTATGAATTAGTCAAGATCTCTTTAACGCAAATGGTGGATAGCTTCCTTATGTTAATCCATCTTCTCAGCTCCACGTTTTGGTATTTTACATTCTGAAAATTAATGTATTGCCTTATCTCATGACATGAAGTGTCATGAGATTAAGGCGTTCCTAAAGATTAGTCATTCTGTTATGTATGTAACCATATCACAAAGGGCGCACAGGCATTTGGTTACCCATATAATCGATATGTAACTCATCAAGAGGCGCAGGGTAAGGGGACCGAAACCGTTTTGTAACCACTTGCCTATCTATGGCGCAAAGTCATGCATTGTAACAGAGCTGAAACATTATATAAAGAGCTGTTATGCTCGAGAGATGGAGGGAGAGAGACGGAGCATAGATTAGATAGAAGAATGGAATATAGATAGAATTTCCAGTGCTTATATTGTTCTTCTTTCTCAATAAAGTAATTAGAGCTGTTTATGGATACGATTTCTGTCATTAGAATTTTGCTGTAAGCTATTAATTCTTTAGTATGCATTGATTAAAGAATCGATATGTTGACAACGAAGGCAGGGCCCCCTTCAATGGAAACAGAGCGATATACATTGCATTTAGCATAGATTCCATCTTTAGCTTTAAATGTTATCTCTAAGCAAGAATTCGATTTCAGTTACATTGTCAGCATTTCATTTCATTTCCAGAAGCAGTATTCCATTTACAGGAGTAGTATTTCATTCGATTTTAGTTACAGAAGTAACATTTCATTCGATTGCAACAGAGGGTTTAGCATCAAGTTTAATGAACTATCTTTCTAGCCATTGATTTTGTCTTTCAGCTTTCAGTTGTCTTCTTGATCTCATAGAACAGAAGTAAGATTCAGGCATGGTTTTGGATTGAACAAAGGTAGCATGGAACGGTTTTGGATTGAACAGAGGTAACATTCAAGAAGTTGTTTGGATATCCCAGTAAAATAGGAAAGCTTCATTTGATTACGATAGAAGGTTTAGCATTTTCATATTCAAGTTAAGTCTTCTTGTTGATTTCATAGTATAGAAGTAACATTCAGAGAGGTTTCATTTGATTGTCGTAGAATCATTTCATTACAAAATAGATTGCCAAATGATTGAGGAGTTATAAGTAGCAGAAATGTAAGCATTGTTTTCAACCATTAATGTTTAGCCATTGTTTTACATGCATATGATCATTTTCTGATTGGTGTAGAATTAGTACAGAACAGTTTTATGAAATGGGTACAGAACAGAGTAGTGCAGAATGAGTACAGAACAGTGTAGTGCAGAATGAGTGCAGAACAGATTAGTGCAGAATGAATGTAGAACAGAGCAGAATAAAGTAGCTTCTTTCCAGGAAGTTTCTTTTAGTAGTTCAGAAAATAGTTTAACATTCTTTAAACTCCCTCTTCAACCCTGCATTTCATGTGCTGGTTCCTCTAAGTCTACCTTCCCGGGTTGACAATTAAATGTTGGTTCATATGTTATATATTTACCCAACATTTTGGCGCCGTTGCCGGGGAGGCACTAAAAAGGATTGGAGAGTGGGTACTGCATTAATAGAACGCAAAGGGGAGTTGCTTCAAGGTAAGCTGGTATTTTGCTCATTTTATGAATTTGTTGTCTGAGAAGTTCAGGTAGATAGGATTCTTTTACAGTACACAAAAAGGTGGAGGGGAAACATTAAGACGCAAAGACGAACTCACTATGGGATTCCCATGGTGTAACAGCCTGCCGCATCCACTTTAGTGGGTTTCCCCAAATTCTTGTTGTTTCCTTCTGCAACAGAGTCTTCATTTCAATAGTGTTAGATTTGATTCAGCAGTTGATTTCGTCAGTATAAGAGGGTGTGCATTTGATTCAGTAGAAGCACTTTTCCTTTCAGCAGCGAGTGCATTTTATTTTAAGCTAGTGTGGGTTTTAGAATTATTATCAGTTGGTGTGACTTTCAAAGTTTTTAGAAAACCCCCCTACAACAAAAGAAAAAAATCACAAAAAATCGACTAATGGTTCCAAGATTGAATGAACGGAAGAAGGTATTGTTGCAAGAACTTGCGTGCATCTTGCAGGAACTTGAAGAGATCTCTGCAGCTCAAGAGATGGAGGAGGAATCAGTTGATTCAGTGGTTCTGTGTGAACATCTTTGCCAACCTGCAGAGAACAATGAGCAATTAGAAACTCCAGCAGAAACAGAACATGGTATGCATAATCATATTGACCAGTGGTTTCAATCTGTTTTACAACCTTCAGATGCTCTTCTTCTCCAACAATTCTTGGACATCAAGCAACCGGTGTTGCTTGCTCAGCGTGCCTTGGTACTTATGCATCCATATCTCCTATCAAAGGGCATGAATGCATTACTGATTCTACTAAGACGATGGCTACATTGGTTATTTGCCTATACTTAAAGAAATGAAACATTTCTTTAAGTAGGTAGGTAGGATAGTGAATAAAAGATAGCACCTTTAGATAGTTTCTGTTTTCTGCAAATAAAAAGAGCATCAACTGGAATAAGAAGTGATTGAATATTTTCTATCTAAATGATGGATGGATGAGTTGACAGACTATGCTCAAAGTACAGGGAATCTTCTCAGCAGTTCCTATTAATCAAGCTGGATAGTTCTCGAGACTGTTAACATTCTATTACCGTGCCAGTGTTAAAGAGGTGAATTCGTTTGCATGAGGACATGCAAAAGGCTTGGCATGGGGGGGATGTTGGGATCCGGATTTATAACATTTTCTTGCTGGTTCTTGAAGATATTGTTTACTTTCCTGAAGTCTTTTGTTAAACAAATGGCATTCTTTCTGTGCTATTTGTATTATGTTACACATATATGCTTCCTCATATACAGAAATCATGAAGTGATTCCAAAGCCACAAAAGAGAGGAGAATTCAACTATAAATGCAACAATATAACAGCGGTGTTGAACACTTCCATTTCACAGGAACAATGGCAAGAAGCTCCTTCAAGCAAGAGCACAACCTAGAGAAGAGAAAAGTTGAAGCTGCAAGAATAAGGGACAAATATCCTGATAGAATTCCAGTTAATGTTGAGAAAGCCGAGAGAAGTGATATCCCAAACATTTGACAAGAAAAAGTACCTCATTGGGCAGTTTGTTTATGTCATTCAAAAACGGATTATCTCTGTGGGAAATAATGCCACTTTTGATAGTGTTTTATGCAGCTTACTTGTGCCACCAGAATACTGTACGTGAGATAAAACGCTTGGATTCCATCACGACGTCACCGGTTTATGCACAGTTTGGGAAGGCATTAAATGGTTTAGATGCAACATTTGTAATATGAGGTGGTGCGGATCAGTTCATTGATGAGGTAGAAAGGAGTTTGCATGATGCCATCATGATAGTTCGAAGAGCAATGAAGAATTCTACCATTGTTTCTGGTGGCGGTGCAATTGATATGGAATTGTTTCTGGTTCGTGAAACTTTGAAAAATTGGGTTTGATGCTTCTTGTATATCCCAGGGGATTCTTTCTGTCAAACTACTCGGAGGAAAAGCAAGGTTCTGAACTACTTCAGAGTGGCGAATACTGTGCTGAAAGCAATAACGAATAGCTGGAATTTTCGGTGACACATCGATTCTCAATAGCTGGTGCCATGTATTTACTACCACAAGTAAATGAGTCGACCCCTTATCTCTACTTTTCTATGAATTAGTCAAGATCTCTTTAACGCAAATGGTGGATAGCTTCCTTATGTTAATCCATCTTCTCAGCTCCACGTTTTGGTCTTTTACATTCTGAAATTTAATGTATTGCCTTATCTCATGAGATGAAGTGTCATGAGATTAAGGAGTTCCTAAAGATTAGTCATTCTGTTATGTATGTAACCATATCACAAAGGGCGCACAGGCATTTGGTTACCCATATAATCGATATGTAACTCATCAAGAGGCGCAGGGTAAGGGGACCGAAACCGTTTTGTAACCACTTGCCTATCTAGGGCGCGAAGTCATGCATTGTAACAGAGCTGAAACATTATATAAAGAGCTGCTATGCTTGAGAGATGGAGGGAGAGAGACAAAGCATATATTAGAGAGAAGAATGGAATATAGATACAATTTCCAGTGCTTATATTGTTCTTCTTTCTCAATAAAGTAATTAGAGCTGTTTATGGATACGATTTCTGTCATTAGAAGTTTGCTGTAAGCTATTCATTCTTTAGTATGCATTGATTAAAGAATCGATATGTTGAAAACGAAGGCAGGGCCCCCTTCAATGGAAACAGAGCGATATACATTGCATTTAGCATAGATTCCATCTTCAGCTTTAAACGTTATCTCTAAGCAAGAATTCGATTTCAGTTACATTGTCAGCATTTCATTTCATTTCCAGAAGCAGTATTCCATTTACAGGAGTAGTATTTCATTCGATTTTAGTTACAGAAGTAGCATTTCATTTGATTGCATAGAGGGTTTAGCATCAAGTTTAATGAACTATCTTTCCAGCCATTGATTTTTTCTTTCAGCTTTCAGTTGTCTTCTTGATCTCATAGAACAGAAGTAAGATTCAGGCACGGTTTTGGATTGAACAGAGGTAGCATGGAACGGTTTTGGATTGAACAGAGGTAACATTCAAGAAGTTGTTTGGATATCCCAGTAAAATAGAAAAGCTTCATTTGATTATGACAGAAGGTTTAGCATTTTCATATTCAAGTTCAGTCTTCTTGTTGATTTCATAGTACAGAAGTAACATTCAGAGAGGTTTCATTTGATTTCTGTAGAATCATTTCATTACAAAATAGATTGCCAAATGATTCAGGAGTTATAAGTAGCAGAAATGTAAGCATTGTTTTCAACCATTAATGTTCAGCCATTGTTTTACATGCATATGATCATTTTCTGATTGGTGTAGAATTAGTACAGAACAGTTTTATGAAATGGGTACAGAACAGAGTAGTGCAGAATGAGTGCAGAACAGAGTAGTGCAGAATGAGTGCAGAACAGATTAGTGCAGAATGAATGTAGAACAAAGCAGAATAAAGTAGCTTCTTTCCAGCAAGTTTCTTTTAGTAGTTCAGAAAATAGTTTAACATTCTTTAAACTCCCTCTTCAACCTTGCATTTCCTGTGTTGGTTCCTCTAAGTCTACCTTCCCGGGTTGACAATTAAATGTTGGTTCATATGTTATATATTTACCTAACAAGACCCCCAAAAGAGCTAAATATTTTAGCGAAAGGGGCTAAAATCCCAAAAAAGGGGCTAAAGCCCCGACCAGGGGCTTAAAACCCTAAAAGTCTTGTGAAAAAGTATAAATAGAGGGGTGGGGGTCACTCTCAAATCACTCCTTCACTCCCTATCATTATGCCATCCATGTGAGTGCCTTGAGACCATTTTCCTCTCAATCCATTCACCCTCCCTCTCATCCATTCCTCCATTGAGCCATAGCTCCCAATTCCTAAGAGAGGTGCTCTCCCAAGCTAGGGCATGGGGGCCCATTCCAACTAGAAGGTATACTTGTTTTGACTTATGTCTTTTCTTTGGTAGATTGTAGTTTTTCTAACAGTTTTTTTTTTTTCAGGTTCATTGCTTAACATGTTTGTGCATGTATTTTGGTTTATGTTCTAATAGTTTGCTACAGGTTCTAGAGCCTAACCTTGTTTGCAGGGTTCTATTTCATTTCCTTTCTGTTTCTATTTGCATTCTCATAGGAATCCTACCCTTTCGTCCTATAGATGGAAGGGAGTCATTCCTGCTATGTTGCTAGAGTGAAAGCCCTACTACAAGATACATGAACCACACCTTTGTGACTTTGAAACTAGACTACTTATAAACCCAATCAAATGTAACTAGAGAAGAACAACGTCAAATCGATTCTCAAAATTTGTCACATCATAGATAAAACATAGATAGAAATGATGATCTTAATTTAGTTGAAATTGAAAAAATAAAATATCACATGTTTTCTCACATAAATCCACCCTTAGCACATCCTTTAAACTTAATCATACTTACAGAAAGTGAGTCACTGGTTAGTCTTTTTGAAAGTTGGAATAATATGCAAAACATTCGACTTAACCATTTGGATTTGTCAAGAGTTCAAGGGACTACATCAATGTAGCCTCAAATGTTTTTGAGAGATTCTCAAAATCCTCCTGGCATATCGAATAGTTGTCTAGGTTCTACTTTTCAGGAAACCCTTTACCATGGAATGTTAATATTATTCATGGAAATAATGAATCTTGGAACACAAATTCCAATTATAAGTATCATTCACTGGTGGGAGGAAATGATCTAGAGGTTCATCCTCTAATTTATCCCAGCACCATTCCTATGAGAAATCCACCTATCAACCCCATTACACAATGTAGTGGTCAGGTTTCAGGAAATAACCAATATTTTTGGAGGAAACCTCCACAAGGAGGAAACATACCTTGGAATTCCAATCAAAACCAAGGACAAAATCAATAGAATGGTCAGGTTCTAGGAAGTAACCAATATTCTTGGGACTCAACTCCATCAAGAGGAAATCCACTCATTAGTTAGGTTATAGGAAGTAATCAATATTTTTGAAACCAACCCCTGTAAGGAGGAAACATACCTTGGAATTCCAATCAAAACCAAGGACATAATCAATGGAATGGTCAGGTTCTAGGAAGTAACCAATCTTCTTTAGGCCCAACTCCATCAAGAGGAAATCCACCTAATGGTAAGGTTTTAGGAAGTAAACAATCTTCTTGGGACCTAAATCCACGATAAGACAATCCACTCATTGATCATGTTCGGTGAAGCACCCAATCTTCTTAGGGCCAACCTTTGCAAGGGGGAAACCCACCTTGAAATACTAGTCAAATTGAGGGACCACCTAAATGGTGTGTTCAGATTCTAGGAAATACCTAATCTCACTGGAGGCTAACCCCACAAGGGGGAAATATACCAATTCATCAATGGTGTGGTCATATTCCAGGAAATAATCAATATTCTTGGAGTCTAACCCCGCAAGGGGGAAATCCACCCATGAATACCATTCCACAATGGAGTGGTGAGGTTTTATAAAGAAACCAATATTTTTTAAACTAGCGTGTAATATCTACATTTGATCTAGCTAGGCCAACACATGGACCTCATGCAAATGGTTTGATGGGTTCAATCAACAACCTTGAGCATATTACCCGACAAATGGGACAAATTTTTGTTCAAACTTTGCAACCTACAACTGGATACGATATGCATCAACATTCTAAGCCTTCCCTAGCTTCTAAAATCCTCATATTTAAATCCATGGACCTTAGGTTAAATAAAAAGAAATACAAGGGTAAGCACAATGTTAGTCCTTCCCAAAATCCTGAAATTCTCATAGTTCAATCCATGGAACTTAGAGGAAAGAATAAGAAATAAAAGACTAAGAAGAATGCTAACTTTGGGAAGGGAGAGGCACTGGATCCATCTCAAGACAGTGGGAAAAAAATCCATTTTTATTGATGAAACCTTTTCTGAAATAACATCATCAAATGGTTGCTACAATGCTGGTACTTCTACCAGGGGAAACGAGTCAAAACCCTTGCAAGGGGGAATGATCCCAATGCCAATGTATTCATGCATGATCATAAGGTGAACATTTAAATTATATATCATTATTATGATGCACCCTCTAGTACATTGGATCAATCATGATCACAACCAAGTGGTTCTCTCACCATTGAGAAACCAGCCATAGACACAATACCCCCCCCCCCCAAAGGTGATCTACGTAGAAAAATGCACAATCCTAACGCACGAGCTACTCATAACGAAGATGTTGTTGAGTAAATAGATCAAGAACCATGTGACATGTCCTCCATGGAGTCATTGTAATATTGTCTTGCACAAATAAATGAACTATTCTCTTAAACAAGATCAATTGTTCCATCCGATATGACTTTGATCATATTAGACATAGGCCAATTGACATGTAGGATTCCTTTCAAAGTTTCTTTTCATATTAAAGTAACATCTCATGGCAATTTTTTTTTCGAACCATAGTCGATGAAGGTGACTGAACTTGTGTCATGTCATTTAAATGTTGGAAAATATTAGGATCACCCACCTTAGTTCAATCCCATACTATGCAAAAAGAATTTTATGGACCTTCATTCTCTCCTCATGAACATGATTGTAGACTTCCATGTTTAATGGGGTGGCAAAACAGTCATAGTGGATGTTGAGGTAGTAGATGCACCTATAGATTACAATTTTCTATTAGGATGTAGTTGGATACATGCGATGATGGCTATAGTGTCTTCATAGTCCTGAGTGATTCGGTTCCCTCATTTGGGGAATATTGTCATGATCGACCAATTAGATTACTGCATGCTTGAAATTGTTGTCCAGCCGAATGTTCCTTTCATATGGGATTCTCTAAAGGAAGTTCAAAACATTAGGGTAGGATCATTAAAAAATGATTCCCTCATGGGAAACTTTGTGATCCCACAACCCTTATCTATTGTAGAAGTGGCATACCAAGTGATTCAAATGGCTTCAACAAATATGTATCAAAATCTTCCCTTGATGGAGGAATATGATCATGTTGCTTTACCATTTTTGGCTGTGAGATCTCCTAGCTCAATTGATTTCTTAGAAGGAATTTTGTCATCAGATGAAGCAATCCTTGAGGTCATAAACATTTGGTTGTACCCACCTAAGGACATCTTTTGTGGGGCCATTGGGAGCATAATTAGTTTAAATCCACCCAATTATAGGAGCATCCTTTATATGTTCCTTGATATTATTAGGTATATTCATAATCATGCATATATGTTTAGGTTATCCCTCTGTGAAGATGCATTTGAACCTTTTGCAACCCAAAATTTCCATAGGGTTGAACTTATTGGAAATTGGTGGGTTATCCCATTATATCTATTTTTTCCACCATTCTGACATAAGAGCCTACTGAACATGGGACACCCGTATTGGACCATATTTCCCATCTATACCTTGGTTAATAATCTTTGCATAAGGTTCCGATTTTTTAGTGTAAGTTGTTCCATGTGAAAATGGTTCTAGTTCCTAGTATAGTTTCTTAAATCCTAGTTTGTCCTCATTTGACCCACTTAGACTAGTGGTTATTCCTTAAATCTTCTTTGGCCACTTACCCACTCTTTTACTTGTTCTATGGAGTCAATGATCCCATCTATGCTACATTTATGGGGTAGTTATTGCATTTTCTTGTTTTAAGGAGGATGGGTGCACCTTCTTGAGGATTTGGTCAATTTTCTCATTAATGGTCTAAAAACAAGCCACTAAACCACCTCTAGCACCCTCATGATGGTTCCTTTCACACTCGTTGACTAGCCTAACCACTTCATGGTCCATCTAGGTTCATTTCACCTCATTATGGCCACTACTTGGAGTTACACTTGGATTAATGTAATAGATTGGGGAATTAGTTAAGATAATCCAACATTAATGTGAGGTACCCATGGTATTTACCCAAAGTATTGCATATGATAATTCCTATATATTGTACTAGTTTTTTCTCAATATGTACGATAATGGAAATATACTCTAGAGAGGTTATCTCTAGTTTATGTCTCAAATTATTCCCTCATTTCATGTTATCTCTAGAATAACTATAAGTAAGTATTACTAATGAATCTAGATCTAGGTGTTTTGCACATGACTCGAAACCTTGGTTGTGATGTTGTGCAAGAAAACTTTCACATGTTATCAAACCTAGTCCGATTCATATCATTCTTCTTTGTTTTTCTTGATAGTTTTTGTTTGGAGGTTCCTACAACAACTAGATCGATTCGAAACTAGTTCCTCTCCTCTCTCCATTCAACTATTATGAGTGGAAGCCTAAAATGTGTGCATATCTCAAGAGAAAATGTCTCTATGATGTCTCCATTGGTGCTGTGAGAAATCCAAAGTCCTATGAAGAGAAGTGTGATTGGATTAATGATTATGATAGAGCCTATGGAACTATGTGTCTAGATATACCTCCTACAATGAACTATCCCCTTGATTATGTTGAATACCCATTTGAGATTTGGAGAAATATAGATAAATATCTTGGCATGCAGAAAGATGATATGAGCTACATGTAGAGCAAGCAAATGGACACCTCCTTATGTGCTTTCCCTCCAAAGGTCTCGACCTCATTCATTTATCAAGAATTTGTTAGAAATGAAGAAGAAAAAGTAGATAGAGATTCAACAAATGATCCAAATCAAGTTTCTTCCCCTATGGATTCCTGTCTTTTCCAATAAGCTATTTTTCATGAATATAACACATGAGTTATTTCCATCAATAATATTGAAGAGTTATCTCTTCATTCCATCTATTTCTCCTCTATGTCTTGTATTATGAATGATGAATATGGGTTACAAGAAGGTGATCATAGTGATCCTTCTCTAGAATAAGGGTTTTCTTCACATGAGAGTATTGGTTCGAAAGATGGTCAAAGAGAAGTTTGGAATTCAAGTGAATATCTCTAATTACTTCCCACTCTTTTGCTTCATGTGTATTCCTCCACCATGACTAATACAATTTCTTCAAGTTTATTTTAATATGGAGAAGCCTTAGCCATCACAATGACACATTTGGGATTCTTGTTCCACCTTATTGGAGCTGATTACAACCTTCTTTCAAAGTTGATTCTTTAAGAGCCTTATGATTTTATTGGGGTCATTTATTCTCAAGCACTTCAATTCTCTTTTGGACATGTCACCTTGTTTGGTTCGAAGTTCAAGTATGAAGAGCTGCCTTCGCTCTACTATCAGTGCATTTTAGTTGTTCTACATTGTCCCATGATTCATTATGCACCTGTACATATTCCTGAGTTAGTTGAGCACATTCCACTTATTCCAAAAAAGAATAATTCTCTAGACATACTCATTTAGTTTTGAGTTTATACAAATTTTGGTTTCTCTTTCATGACCATTTTTTAAGGAAGATTTTCCCCATGTGGCTTTTCCTGTTTCCTAAGTTCATATGGATCAATAATGTAAAGGGTGACCATAAGCCTTGTTTCTTAGGCCCTCAATAATTGATCACAAACATTTTGGCTTAAGGGGAGGTTTTGTAACCTATTTCCCATCTATACCTTGGTTAATAATCTTTGCATAAGGTTCCAAGTGTTTAGTGTAAGTTGTTCCATGTGAAAATGATTCTAGTTCCTAGTCTAGTGTCTTAGATCCTATTTTGTTCACATTTAACCCACTTAGACTAGTGCTTATGCCATAAAATATTATTTTTCCACTTACCCACTCTTTTCCTTGTTCTATGGAGTCAATGCGCCCATATATACTACATTTATGGGGTAGTGATTGCATTTCCTTTTTTTAAGGAGACTGGGTGCACCTTCTTGAGGATTTGGTCAATTTGCTCATTAATGGTCCAAAACCAAGCCACTAAACCACCTATATCACCCTTATGATGGTTCCTTTCACACTTGTTCACTAGCCTAACCACTTCATGTTCCATATAGGTTCATTTCACCTCATTATGGACACTAATTAGAGTTATACTTAGCATAATGTCATAGATTGGGGAATTAGTCAAGATAAGCCAACATTAATGTGAGCTAGCCACGATATTTTTATACCCATGGTATTTACCCAAGGTATTTAATGTGATAATGCCTATATATTTTACTTGTTTTTTCTCAATATGTACAATAATAGAAATATACTATAGAGATATTTTCTCTAGTTTGTGTCTTAAATTCTTCTCTCATTTCATGCTATCTCTAGAATAACTATAAGTACAAATTGATAATGAATCTAGATATAAATGGTTTGCATATTTCTCATAATGTTGGTTGTGATGTTGTGCAAGCCAACTTTCATAACGCTAGTCATCACCCCATTTCCATTTTGGTTCTCATGCTGAGTTATTCTCATAGGCCTGGGATCCCAATTAGTCCCACCATGATCTAGAGTTTGAGACCGCATACTTTTCTTCCATACTGTTCTCACCATTTCCTGATGGGATCCTTATTTTGTGTTAGTTTACATAAGAATGTGTTAAAATAACTGCATGAACATTTGTGCTTACTACTTCGATGCTTATTTCTTATGTTGTGTATCTTCCTTTGGAGTAACTTTTTGCTTAATATGACTATAAACCATTTCTCTTGTTTAAGTTGACCTATACATGTTGGAACTATTTACTTCAGGTAGTTGATGGACCATGATTCATTGCGATTTATGATTTTGGTGTTTTTTCACAATAATTAGCATGAAGTAAACCACATTTCCCCTTTCTTACTTGTTCATGACACCAAATTGGATAACCACAATTACTTGGTTCCATTTCTTCTTCTGTCAACATATAAATGTGCTTCAGATAGCCAACCAATGGAGGGAACATCCATAAGAGTGTGCAAAACTATGTAAACCCTTGTTTGCAACATGTATCTTTGCTTTGGACTGACCCATGCTCTTGAAAAATAAAGTACGCCCATGCAACACTAGTTCCCTCCCATGTACCATAACATTCTTTATTCTTTCTTTGAGGTAATAAATGAAAAAGTACTAAAAATAAAAAAACACAAAAATCCCAAAAAGGAATATTACTAAATATATTCATAATTCATCGTGGAGAAAATGGAAATAGTTAGTCCTTATCATTCTTAAACATGACACATATCCCTGCATCAGTTATAAGTACACCATTTACATTTTCCTTAGAAATATATACCAACAATTTGAACAGATCTCTACCGACAGGTTAACTTTCTTGTCATCTATGGATCTTTCCTTAATTTATCTAGAATTGGCGAATTTCAAAATGGTTGGTTAATCAAGTATTGTGTTTCCAAGTGTCACTATGCATTGTGTTATGTGTTCAAGGGAAGTCAAACCATTGTCTTCCATCCCTCAAATATTCTAACCAATCATGTCGGCCTTCCCTGTGTCAGTATACAATGTTGGATCTCGCATATCTACCAAATTATATCAGCCTATTGATCTTAATTTTGTGTCAATTGATGTGGGATGCATCAATGACATCCTTCTGACAGATTTTTTCTTATCAATGCCAAATCATCATCTAGGAAATGGCTCTAGGAACCCCAGTGAGTACCTTGCATCTTGCAGTCATTAGTGGCAAGCTTCCTCACAAATGATAGTGGGTATAGATCAATGACCCCTGATTGTTTGATTATACAAGTGTTCAAATTCAGAACATCTATTCACACTTGTCAGTTTGTACTCAAGTACCTTGTAGTACATAATCATTATTGATGGGCCTCCTCAGATTTGTTAACGGTATACATCAGAGATCAATAATTAGATAGAGTTTTATTATTCTAGACATTAGATCATTTATTTGCATGATATAAAATCGTACTATCGTTGGTTTGTTTGAATACCCTAGGAATTACAGTTGTATCACTCATCGATGCAGTGCCCGAGTTGAGCAAGATTAAACTGCCATGTCAAAGTACCATGAAGTCTAGGATATTTTTCACTCCTCAAAGTGCATGTATACATTTGTGTAATATTTTCTTTTGACATGATCCCCTGTGTATTGTTTGTGTCCATTCGTGTTTACTACTAAGTATGGGTATAGCCATCTCAAAACGATATTGTATATTTGGGTTATTTCCTTGTTTGACTTGCATACCTACTTTCAGAACTCTTGCGCTCAATATCCTACTCCTTTACCATCCTTTCCTTGTCACTAAAGAGTATGAGTATGAAGAGTATCAAAATAAAATAAATATCATTGCATTTCAACCCTCAACATAGCTTTAGACCTCACACATTATGGGGAATCTTTTAACAACAAAATTAACACCCTTGATAGTGTTGGTCTCAAAACATATTTCTATTTCTCCTGCAACATGAAGATCAAAATTTTGTAACAATTAAGAGCTTCAATCTTGCATTTGACCACTATTTCCACGAAGGAATAAATGTTTGAATACAAATGTGTCTCTAAAGAGGCCAAGTACATGACCACATAAGGTCGAAAACCAGTTCCTATAACTCATACAGTGTAAACAATTCCTAACAAGGGTATTTATTGTCCTGGAAATACTGAAAATCAAGTTTGATGCCTAAACAAGTTGGTGGGTTTTTTAAAGAATATAATAAAAGATTCAAAAAAATTAATTCCACATTCATGGTTAAGTGATTGGGTGCACAAACCTGAATGCTATATAAGTAAGGCATATGAGGTGAATTAGAGGATACAAATTTGAGAGTAAAGGCATGCTGGAGGAATTGAGGGCTAGAAATGACTTTTCTACTACAAAGGGTTTTGGGCATCAAAGGCATGGATGGTAGAGGAGTAGGTCTATGCTATGTAGAAGGAAGGAACTGTTAAGGGTTATACATACTTATTCATGTTCATATATTATGAATCAATTCATTTTTCTTCCCAATTATTGTTCAATGTTTTCCCTTCAAGTTTTATGTTGATGTAGAATTGGTAGGAAATTAGATCTAACCTATATTTCTTAAAGATTGTTTGGTAGGATAGTAGAAAGGATTTTGTGGTGATATTTGCATGTGTGAAGGAGAATTAAGGAGATGCAAGGACAGCCATCAAATAACTCCATCAAACTTCAATGCTACAAGAGGTATTCTCTTCTCTTCCTTCCCTTCTCAAACTGCATGAAAGAAGGTTTAAGATCTTAGGATTATTGTGATAATTGATTTGTTTTCTATTGATTGGTATTTACCCACCCCATAGAAATAAGAGAGTAGGATATAGTTTCAGTTGTAGAATATTCCACTAACACATCCTATATATGCAGTTGATACTGATTTTGGGTCTTCTATTTTTTATAATGATTTCCATATTGAAGAAGACTTACCAATAGTAGATGAGAAGAAAGAGGATAAGGATTTTGCTAAAAGACAAGAGGCCTTGGAAAAAAAACAAAGAGATGAAGGGATTTGTACTATGTATTTTGATGGGTCGATAACTAAAGTGGGAGCTGGTGCATGTGTCTATATTATTTTTCCAGACATAGATTTTAAAGTTTATTCTTTCAAATTTACATTTGAGTGTAAAAATAACGTAGTAGAATATGAAGCCTTACTTTTAGGATTAAATGCATGAAAGAGTTGAAAGAAAATAGAATAGATGTTTTTGGAGATTTAGAGCTGGTTATAATTCAAATGAATGGAAACTATCATACCAAGCATCCCATAATGAGGGCTTATAGGAATGAAGTTTGGGATATTCTTGGGAACATTTTCAATGAACACATGGTGATGGTGATTCATAGAATACAGAATAAGATAGTTGATTCTTTGGGCACTACAACTCAAAATTTTAAAACTCATGTTTATTCAAATAAAAAATAAAAAATTGAAGTTGTAAATAGACCTTCCATTTTTTATAATTCTATGTCTTGACAAGTTTTTGAATATTTTTACAAATAAAATATTTTTAGAGATGTCAGATGAATTTTCCAACACAAATATTGATGGAAAGAATTAGACATTGGAAAACAATCAAGACAGTGAAGAATTTGTAGGAACATATGAGGATTGCAAAAATCTAAATGATATGATTGGAGGTAAGGATATCATTCAACTTAAGAGTAAATTTACACCAAAAGGCCTCATACCTTTAGAGAATTTGTTTGACCAAAACGATGTAGAAAAATACCCCAAAGTGCAACCCCATGAGGATGATATTCAGGATTAGAATATTTGAACAAAGGATTGTCCCAAAATAATAAACCTTTCAAAAGGTTTTCCTGTAGAAGAGAAGAAAGAATAAATTGAGTTTATAAAGAAATTTACTGATGTGTTTAGTGGAGTTATGAAGATTTAAAAGAGTATGATACCTCTATTATATGCCATATTATTCCAGTAAATCTAGGAGAAAAACCTTTTAGGAAGAAATTTAGAAGGATTAATCCCATGTTTCTCCCTTTGATTGAGAAAGAGATCAAGAAATTATTTAATGCTAAAATCATAGTTACACTCAAATTTTAAAAGTGGGTGGCTAATTTAGTGCCATTTAGAAAAAATAATGGAGAGATAAGATCGCGTGTGGACTTTAGAAATATCAACAAAATTTCTTTGAAAGACAATTACCTTTTCCAAATATGGACCATATATTGCAGAAGGTTGTTGGTACAGAAAGGATTTCTATAATGGATGGGTTTTCAGGATATAATTAGATAAAGGTTCACCCTGAAGATCAAGGGAAAAAAATATTTACGACACCTCAGGGAACCTGTATGTATGCTAAAATGCCATTTGGACTAATTAATTGAGGAATGACTTTTCAAAGGGCGATGGATGTTGTATTTTTTGAAGAGAAAGAAAAATTTGTTGCCGTGTGCATGAATGACATTACAGTATTTCAAAGTCTATTAGGGATCATATCAAATACTTGGAGCAGGTATTTTTGAAATGTATAAAATTTGGTATTTCCTTGAACCATAGAAAATCCAATTTTTGTATGAAGGAAGGGAAAATTTTGGGTCACATTATTTCAAAGGATGGGATTAATATTGATCCATATAGAGTAAAGGCTATTATGAAAGTTTATTTACCAATAAATAAAAAAGAAATTCAATCATTTATTGGTCAAGTTAATTTTTTGAGAAGGTTCATCCCAAGATTTGCTGAGATCATGAGAAGTGTAACCAATATGCTGAGGAAATATTGTGATATTAAATGGACTATTGAAGCTAAAAAATATTTCATTGACATCAAGAAGTAAATGATAGAAGCACCAGTTTTGGTTAGTCTCGGTTTTTACAAATATTTCATAGCTTTCTCTTTTTCTTCAGAGCATACTATAGTTGGAGTACAGTTATAGAACAATCAATAGAATGCAGAGAATCCCATTGAATTTTTTGGGAATATATTAAGGCATGCATAACTAAAGTATGATATAATGGAGAAAAAATATTATGCATTGATTAAATATTTGAAAGAATTTAGAGTTTATATTATGCATTCTGATGTCATTGCTCATGTGTCTAATAATTTTGTGAAAAATATTCTCACTCATCTTGATCCAGAAGGAAAGAGAGCGAATTGGATTGCATTCTTGTTGGACTATGATTTTGAGATCAAAACTACCGAATTGGTTAAGGTCACGGGTTGGCCAAATTCATGACTGATGCTAATTGTGAATCTTTGCAGTTAAATTTTTTGTCTAATATTTCAAATGGACCAGACTCAGTATTGTAGGTAATAAAATATTTCTCTTTGTCTCCTTGGTAGAACGATATTGTTTATGTTTTACAGAACTTACAGGAACCTCCATAATTTAGCAAGACCAGAGCTAGGTATGTGAAGTTGAAAACATCCAAATTATGTATTATGATCAGTACATGTATTGGAAGGACCTAGGGGGTATTAGAACCTAGGGGGTATTCTGCTAAATATATTACTGGAGAATGAATCTCAACAAACTATGAAGGATTTTCATCAAGGAGTATGTGGATGACATCATTCATGGAAGGTAACTACTAATAAAATATTGAGAGCAGGTTTTTATTGGCCCACAATTTTTTTTAGATGTGTAAAAGGAGGTAACAACTTTCCATGCATGTCAAAATTTTGATGGAAAAATAAATTTAATGCCTTTACCTCTAAATCCAATTTCAGTGGAAGCACCATTCAACAATGGGTCTTACATTTCATTGTAGAAATGAATCCAAAATCTTCTGGTCAACATAAGTGGATCGTAACTGCTATAGATTACTTCACTAAATGGATTGAAGCAATACCAAGTAGAAGGTCCAGATATGCTGTTATCACTGACTACTTGAAGAATAACATTTTATCAATATTTGGATGTCCTAGAATGTATAAATAATAGATCAATTCTATGTACAATGATACTAAGAAGAAGCACAGGAAACATATCTTGCTACTAAGAATTTTCACAAGCATACACAGGAAAAATAGAGAGAAGAAAAGAGACTGAATCACATGAATGAAGAGATGAATATTGGTGTGTATCCTTCCATTGAATAATGATGAATAATAGTGTACATAAATAGTACATCCCTCATAGGAAAATCGAATTGTATGGAAACAACTCATAAATCTCAAAAAGGATGACTTACCAAAATATAGCAAACCCCCATAGGTGGCTAAAGCACTTCCCAAATATATCAAGGACGTCACGAGTTGGAAAAAGCATGAGTGAGTTGTCAAGGAGATGGAAAAAAAAAATGCTAATCCTGGAAAATGGAGAAAAACTAATGGAGGATGGGTTTGAAACAAAATCTCCCAGTTTCCTAGTTGACTAGATTTTATCTTATCCATAGAAAAGCAGGAAAAGCATAAAAAGCATAAAAAGCAAAATCTGTTTTAAAGTCCTATATACTAATTATAGATGGTCAAAAGGTGGTCAATATCAACCCAAAATTAGAAATAAATCATTCCTAGGATATAGATGGCATGTAGTGACTTTAAGGTGCAAGTGGATGCCAACTAATTAAGCTAGTGGGTGAATAATTAATCAAATAATGATTAATTATTTTATCCTAAGTTGTGAGTGGGTTTGATATATTCAAACACCCCTCTATAAGTCTGAATTTATGATGGTATGGAAAAAAATATGGATGCATATGGATGCATATAGGGCCCAGCAACAAGGCTATGGTCACCCTTTAACAATTATTATGTCTAGAAATGTGAGGAAAGAGGCAAAACCACATGGGGAAAATCCTCCCTCAAGATAGGAAAATGCACAAAACTTGAAATATTTCTTCAAAATATCTTCATATTCACTTAATGAGCTGAATGAACTGCTTCTGGATGAAGGACTTGCTGAATAAATCATGAACTCCATGATCATGCACTGGAGTGTAGAACCTGCAAGAAGGAAGAGGAGAGACTCCTTGTATCTCATCAACTGATAAAGTAGGAGAATTATATGAATGCTTATTTCTACTGTCAAACTCTGATATACAAACATAATATGAAATGGAAAAGAGATCTGTGAATAGTCCTTCCCAAAGAGTACAAAAAATAAGACAATTTATTTCACACCCAATTCCCTGAATAGCTGCAAAATTGTGATGTGAATCACATGTCAATATTCCAATCTGATGTATCACCTGTATATATCTGATATGAGGCTGATAAAACTCTGATATATCATAAATATTATCATATGGAACAGCAAGGACAAAGGCTTCAATGGCTCCTTGAGGATATAGGGCTACACTAGGAAAATTATGAGCAACTGGGGAAAACTGATAGGTGTAAAAATCTAAATGATGGATGGGCATAAGATCTGAACCATAAGTGTTTAGAAAAGATCCACAGATGTTTAATATCAATCCATTTATGACTAAGTTCATGGATAACCAACCACTGAAATTTAGGAAAGACTTCAAATCATGTAAGATAAATATCACTGCATAAGAGGCCAATGAGGAATCAACTAGTGAACTAGGGATTTGTATAGTCTTAGGATTATTCAGAGCTATGGTAGATGGTATGGATAGTGGTATGATATGTGTATCGACCTGAAAATATGCTTCTAATTCAGAATCCGAAGGATCACATATAAGCATATCAATAGACTCATGGGAATACACTGGTAATGAATCCTCTGTATGAAAGGAGGAAATAAAGAGATGTTCAAAATATTCAAGAAGGCTCTGAGTATTGATGCCAAGAATAAAGGAGGATATTCTGAATCACATGAGATCAAGGAAGGTAAGTGGTATGACACAAATAAGGATTGATGTGGCTAAGCAAACATCCTGGAAGTCACTGGGTTGCGCACCATCAAAGAGAGAGGTATGCAAAAGGTGTGAAGAATCTGGCACATAGATCTCAAAATCTAAGATAGGAGATATAGAGAACAATGAATGGGTTATAGGATCATAATCAATATCAGAAGCAGTTCCATATGTTACTTGTTTTTCATCAATAGTATCACAAGAAGAAAATTCACCTTCAAGAGACACAATAAAAGATGGCTCTTCAATATTTGCTTCTTCATTGAAGGAGGAAACATTCGAATCAAAGAGGGCAGAAGCAACATGAACTATATGAGAAAATTATTCATCATGATCGACTTCATCAGAGAATTTAGAGGCCAATAAATCTTCAGAGAGAGAACAAGAGGAGATGCTAGGTTTGCTCCATGCTTCATCTTCTATTTCCTGCAAACCAAAAGCTTTGTCCAAAATTTTCCAAAGCTCAAATGGAAACTCAGCAGAATCTATGATATGATACATATTTGTGGACATTCCCAAACACATAATTCCATAAGATTTATCACAATTATTTATCCAATCAATATTCTCTTCATAAGACTCAGGTTCACTCAATGCACCAATAGAGACATCAAAGAGACATTGCCTCTTCAAGTATTCACTCATGTTTGGCTTCCAATCAGAATAGTTGAAAGGAGATAGTAGAGGAAATTTTGAATCCATATTGAAGTTGTTGATATGCTCTAAGAGATATTATCTGCAAGCTGTAAAAAAAACTAGGAGAAAATATTGTAAGCTAGACAATCTCTTCTTCAGAGAGGGATAGGAGACTGGATGCGCTCCTCAACTCTGTAGAACTTGATAAAACTTGCTACTGTAGAAGATGGCAAGGTTGTGCTCCCTGTAGCTCTGATACCATGTAGAAATAATAGATCAATGCTATGTGCAATGATGCTAAGAAGAAGCACAGGAAATAGATCTTGCTACTAAGAATTCTCACAAGCATACACAGGAAAAATAAAGAGAAGAAAAGAGATTGAATCACATGAATGAAGAGATGAATATTGGTGTGTATCCTTCCATTGAATAATGATGAATAATAGTGTACATAAATAGTACATCCCTCATAGGAAAATCGAATTGTATGGAAACAACTCATAAAGCTCAAAAAGGCTGACTTACCAAAATATAGCAAATCCTGATAGGTGGATAAAGCACTTCCCAAATATATAAAGGACCTCACGAGTTGGAAAAAGCATGAGTGAGTTTTCAAGGAGATGGAAAAAACATGCTAATCCTAGAAAATGGAGAAAAACTAATGGAGGATGGGTTGGAAATAAAATCTCCCAGTTTCCTAGTTGTCTAGCTTTTATCTTATCCATAGAAAAGTAGGAAAAGCAAAAAAAACAAAAAAAACAAAATAAAGCAGAATCTGCTGTAAATTCATGTACACTAATTCTGGATGCTCAAAAGGTGGTCAAGATCAACACAGAATTATAAATAAATCATTCCTAGGATATAGATGGCATGTATTGACTTTAAGGTGCAAGTGGATGTCAACTAATTATGCTAGTGGGTGAATAATTAATCAAATAATGATTAATTATTTTATCTTAATTTGTGAGTGGGTTTAATATATTCCAACATAGATGACTTGTAACAGACAATGCACATGATTTTAAATCAAAGAAAATGATCAATTTTTTCGATAAGTATCACATGAGTTTGAATCATTCTACATCATACTACCCTCAAGGGAATGGTATTTCTGAATCATCAAATAAAAGTTTGGTAAGGATAATAAAGAAGTTACCAAAAGAAACCAAAAGAGCATTGAACACCAAGCTCAAGTATTCACTATGGACAAACATGATAAGTACCAAGAGGGCCATTTGTATGTCACCTTTTCAGTTGGTATATGGAGAAAAAATGATATTTCCAGTATCTTTAGGTTTTCTAGTGATAAAATTACTAAAATAATAGGATGAAGAACTTAATCATACGCAGAGGAGAATAAATCAAATAATTGAGTTGAATGAGTTGAGAGAGAAAGCATACGATACAATATAGGTCCATCAAGAAAATATGAAGAAGAAATTTGATGGGAGGATAAAAGAAGAGTAGTTCCAGCTTAATTATTTTGTTTTGAAGTGGGATGCAAGAAAGGAGGACAAACATGGAAAATTTGATCATCTATGGAAGGGTCCATACATCATTGCTACATACAGGGGAGATAAATGTTTCGTTCTACAAAATCAAAATGGGGTTAAACTTAAAGGAGGCCCTATAAATGGGAGGTTTTCGAATCATTATTTTTCTTGAAGATGAAAGTGTTTTTGTACACTAGTTGTATATATTTATTGATTAAAAATTGAGTACAGATGGAAATTTGAAGGATTTAAAGACTGAAGTGAAGGCCCTAAGATCTTGAGGTTTTTTATTTTTCTTTGTTTTATGTACAAAAAAAAAAGAAATAATTTTTATGATGATTTGTACAGAGGTTAGAGTCTTGGGTAATGGTATTTGGGGTCCTTTGCTACTTCATAGGGAGGATAGCATTTCTAGTTGGAGCCAGCTATTAGCACTGTTTTGGTCAAGAGGTAAGAAGAAAGGATTAAGAGGAGATAAGGTGCTTAAACTTTTGAATTTTGGTAATGTGGTCGTGGGTGATAGAATGGGAGGTGGATAGATATTTCCCTAGCAGAATATTCACTTCTTTCCACGTGACAAGCGGAGGATCATTCTTCTAGATGGAAGGTGGTAAGAGAAAAATGATCCTCCCGATCTCGAAACCGCTAATGGAGAAATTTATAAAAGGAAAAGGCATGTGTTTTTGGGTCATTTGTTTTTTTGTGCATTGGAGGAGAATGTGTATGTACACTATGGAAGCCAAGTTAGTTATGCAATTTTCTAGCCACATAACTAAACCCACCAAATTATTTTAAAATGGAAGGAAGAGGGAAAATTGAAACATAGGTCCATGAGTTTGGGAAATTAGAAGAAGTATTTCAAGCCAGAGATAGCGATATTTTTGACACATTACTCTCTTAGGTGCATTCCATGAATTAAAGAGTAAATTGCAAACCCTTAAAGACCAAGGATTCGATCTGCACAATGTTTACCAGTGTCATTTCTACCATTTCTACCCATACAAAATCCTAAAATTCCTATACTTTGTGGCTTGTTGTGCATCAAGTTATTCTTTATCTGAAAGAGTTGTAAGGGAATCTACTAGGTCTAGGATACTTATCCCTATTAATGCCCTTGTTATCAGATATGTTGGTTTATTGGTCAATATTAAGAGGGGGGGGTGTGAATCAGTATTGTTATATTTTTACTATTTTAACCACTTTTAAATCTATCATTAGAAACACATAACAACAAGAATACACAAAACACAATTTTAACATGGAATCCCAATAGGGTAAACCACCAATACATCCTATTACTGCAAAATTGTTATCTACAAATAGTTTTTCCTTCTTCTACAAGCAAGGATCATATTACACCCTTTTTACCAATACCAATTGGAAGGAGGCTGCAACCCCTTGGTTTATCAGCTACAACTGAAAGGATGCTACAACACCNCTTCTACAAGCAAGGATCATATTACACCCTTTTTACCAATACCAATTGGAAGGAGGCTGCAACCCCTTGGTTTATCAGCTACAACTGAAAGGATGCTACAACCCCCTATTTACCAATGCCAATTGAAAGGATGCTACGACCGCCTAGTTTATCAGCTATGAATAAAAGGATTCTACAACACCCTATTTACAAATTCCAATTGGAAGGAGGCTAAGATCCAATAGTTTATCGGCTACAACTGAAAGGACATAACAACTCCCTATAGGCCTATTTCCTTCCCCAACGTTTCCCTGCCACCCTGATATGTTTCTCACAATTTCTTTCCCACTGAATTCTATCACATCCATTGGTCTTTGATTCTGATCATGCAATTCAAACTGCAGAGACGTCTTCCTTCTTACTGAGGTGACTGCTTAATTACTTCTCAACGTTTAAGCTTCTTTCAACAGTTGTGTCTCTTCAAACTAAAAAAACACACCTTTCATTGTTGCGCCCTTTCAGATATGAATATCACACCTTCTAGAACATCCTTTCACATTATTCCATTGATTCTTCACCTTAGAAATCACTTTCATGGCTTGGAAACCATTTCCACACCTCTGTCCAACATTTCCAGGTGCTTCTGCACTTCCAAACTTCTTTCTGTAGGATCATATTTATGATACAATCAGAGTCATTGATCCTATTTCTAAGTCAATATGGACCATTGATCTAACCATCGATTTCTTCCCCAAAATTTCCTTTCTGCACCAATATTATCTCATCAATGATTCCCCATTGTCGATCTTCATTGGGCGTCTTCATGACCGTCGATCTCCAAATTGTGGGATGCGAGATGTCGACTTCTCATTTTTTCTTTTCCACAAACTTATTTCCACAAGATCCTTTCTGCATGCTTCTTTCCACAATATTCTTTCTGCACCGTCGATCTGTTTTAGAAGTACTAACTTCAGTCGTTCGATATTTCCAGATTGTGGGATACAAGATGCGAAAATTTAACATTTCGAATTTTTGCAAGCTTCTTTCCACAATCTCCTATCTGTAATTTTTTTTTCGCACCATCAATATTTTGCGGAGTCTTTCCTAACCATTGATCTTGCATATTGCAGGATGCAGGATGAAAAATCAAACTTTCATATTTTAGACTTCCGCAATTTCATTCCGCAACTTTGTCTTCACATTGCAGATTGCGGGACATAGGATGCAGAATCACACTTTCTTATTTTGGACTTCCGCAATTTCTTTCCACAACTTTTTTTTTGCATTTTCATCGACCGTTGATTTCCTTACGTATTTACCCCTGACCGTCCATCTTGATCTCTTGCAGAAATTTGTATTTTCCTCCTAACTTATGTAAACTTGATCTTCACTGTCAAATCTAGTGCAGGTTGCTCCCTGAACTTCCATTCCAGAACTAATGCATATCTGCATTATGTCTTTGTGGATTATACAAAAAATGATCCTCATTCATCAGATATCATGCTGATAACTATGATGCCTCATCATCGTGCCATGTCATCACTACCTTAGTCTTCCATTGAGTACATAATCATGAGGACACCATCATATTCCATGTAATGATATGTGTCATGCCACATCCTCAGATATGCCATGCCATTCCATTACTACCTTAGTCTTTCACTGAGTTTGTCCTGCCATCATATCCACTCGTTATTCCTTTGTCATTCGCAAACACCTTTGACATCAATGAAAACTATACTCCTAATTTTCCAACAATATCCCCCTTTGGCATTGATGGAAACCTCTAAACATTCTCCCCCTTTAACAACAATGACAAAGGATAACCTGTTATGCCAATGCTGCATCTATTTTAATATAGGATTTCCTGTCTCTTTTCTTTTTGAAAACTCCTTGTGTCATCATATCTCCCCTTTAAATGAGCTTGGTTATTTAACCAATACATTATCATTTATCTTAACATTTCCTGTTCTGGAATGATAGCTTAAATGATAGATCCATGTACTCCCTCTGTCACTGTACTTATTCTCATTTGTCAACATTTTTGTGACAGAGTCTACACTCAACATTTTTTCAACACTCTTCCATTTTTTTTGTATAGGATACATGTTTTTTTTTAACTCTATTCCTGCTGCCATATCTAATGGTCTATTTCTCCTGTAAGTTAGATGGCTTCCTCTTTTACCAGAATTTTTTAAGTTTGTGCATTTAGATATTCATATAAAATCCTAGCATATACTGTTGGATTCTTTTGGATTTTATATCTACATTATCAAATGTCCAGAGACCCATAAATTTAGATCCACAACGCATATATTACTTTAGTTTATTACATAGTTTCTTTGGTCTCACTATCTCAAACAAAAGGACTCATAACCTCAACTTTTTCCTTTGTTAATGTTGAACTCATCTTGCTACCTTATCAATAGACTAATTTTTTTATTCCTTTTTGAGTTTTCTTCTACTGTCAACAAGTTTTATGTATCATGACTTCAAATACTAAGTGAACATAATCATATTTATCTTCTATTTGAATGCACACATCATGGTCTTCATGACTCTCACATTTTGTTGTTCTCATTGTTGGAGACATTTACCACCATACATGCTCATTTTGGTCAATTTGGCCTAGTTAAACCACTATCCTAAGTTTTATTGACTTAATTGACATCAGAGGAGCACTGTATGACATCAGCATGAGCACACCCACGCCTACCTTCAGTCAAGGAGGCTAAGTAATCCTTCTCCTTCATTCAGGGAGGCTAACTAGAGCACTCTGAGGGTGATTTGAGTGTCATAAATGCACTTTATTGCTAACTGATGGTTACAATCAGTTAAACAGAGTAGTGAAGGTGCCTCCCTTCATTAAATTGATTATTTAATGATTATTTAATGAACTGGAGTCAACAGGGGTTCCTCCAACCACTTATGATGGTCACTTACACTTTAGTTAACCTCATCAGGGTTCATTGGAGTTATTGATGCACTAACACTTGTTGGTTGGCTTGCAGTGACATGTGTCTGAGCTACTTTCAGTTAGAAACAGTCATTTATTGCACTCTGATTTTCAGTTAGGACTCAGTTGAGTCAATTAGGGTTTTGATCAGTGGTTAACTCGAGTGTTTTCTATGGCTTACATTTAGTTAAGCTAGACTTGTTACCACCTAAGTTGTACTTAGTGGTTTTTCATCAATTGAGCCTTGTGGACTGAACAAGGATAACATGTTCAGACTTCAGAAGACCTTCGCAAGTACTTCTGGGAAGTGCTTGTTGTACTATATCACATGTTCATACCCCATGGGGGAATTTTAATAAACGTTCTAGCATGATAGTGTCTATAAAAGACTCAGTCTCTTAGACTTTATTTGTCAATCCGATCAGCCCAGGGTGTTTTTTCCTTAGTTATTATTGGTTGTTGAATAAACGACTGATAATTTCTGAGTTTTTCACTCCGTACCTCCAAAGTTGGGGTCGTCGGCTTGGCATTTAGGCTTATTGAGGTTATTAGAGTCTATGTTTCAATGTATAAAAATGATAGGCATCATGGTCAAGTCATATGAACATGTCTAAGTCACCCTAGGTTTTTTAATTTTTTCAAATTTTAAATTTTTTCAGTGTTTTTTATTAAATTTTATTTTTTCCAAAACTTAGGCTATTTTTTAATAGTTTAATTGGAAAAATTGATTTTGTAATAAAAGTGGGCTCGGAAGTCCATTTCAGTCATGTAGGTGCTCATTTTCAAGATAAGAGCACCCAGTAAACCCATGGACCCACTATTTCCTAGTTTTGAGTGATTTTCCATCACTCGGGTCAGAAAGGCCCAAAAAATCAATTATTGATTATTTTAATTAATAAATTGATGAATAATGGAGCAAATCCAAAATCATAGATCAAAGGATTCTCAGCCAATTTGATTGAAATCGATCAGATCTGAACCAAATTCACTGGATCTGACAAATCCTTGACTGAAGGAGGTGATCAAATCAGATCTAGAGTTGATCTTCAGCAGTCTTTATGGGGAATTGTACCCTCTCTCTCTCCTCCACATGTGTGGGCTCTCCTAGGAGCTCTGTGGACTGATGTGTTGGATTATGGTTTGATGTGTTAGCTCAATCAAGCCCCCGATTAACAAGTAGGCTTAGTTCAGCTTTGGATCTGCATTGATTCACTCTCCATCAGTTGATTTGATATGTCTCCTTGGGATTTGTGTCCCCCTTGGGCTGGATCTCCTGGTTTTTGTATAAATCAAGCACAAGCAGCCTCTTCCAAGCTAGTTAGAACTGGGATTAAGGTGTTGTTTCTCTTGTAATGTATTGTTTATTATTCTAGAATAAAGAAGCTTTGGAGGAAAGATCTATGGTGTAATGCTCTTCCTGTGTGGATGGTGATTGTCAAATGATTATGAGGTATAATCTGTGTTATTTATCATTGATTTTGTTGGTTAATTGTTGGCCTTGAAGGAGAGAGATCCCTCCTATTAGGGTAAGAGTTTATTCTAGTTTGATTTATTCTCTTACTACTGCTTGTCTCAGATCTATTGGAGTTGTATGTATTTTAAGTTTAATTGCATGCTTTCCAATTATCTTTTCCAGCAGCACCTATGTTTTAACCATCTGTTTGTGCAAGGATTTCTAAGTTGCAGGTGATATTGCTTGTTGAAGAGGTTGAGCTGGTTTGCATATTCCTCATCTTCAAGATCTTATAAATAACATAGTCCCTTGGTGTTCCACCAAATCAGACTCCAAAGCCCAACATTCCCAGGCTTCCAACACTCTTTCTCTCTCTTCCTCCTTCAAAATCTTAATTTCTCTTCAAATTGGTCACTTTTAAAGAATCTTATTGCTTAGATCCATCTCAAAAAGAAAATTACATATAGATCTAGTTAGTTAGATCCTTTCTTAAGTTTATATCTCAATTCCGTTTTGCATACAAAGTCATATTTTAAGAGATCTAGCTGAAATTATCCTCTTTTTTGCAAGCATTTTAAAGAAAATTTGTAGCTTGCTTTTAAGGTAGTTTCCTTTGCTGTAATTTAAAGTTTCATATTATACAATAAAATTGCACATCTCATTGGCTTCCCAAACAGAAATACAAGATCCCAAGGAAAGCTTTCTTTCCTTGGTTCCTTTTTGCAAAACTAGATTACCCCAACTTAACAAAATTTTACTTAGTTTTTTTTTCGGTAACTAGTGTAGTGACCCAAAACACTTTCAAAGTGTTTTTGGGCACATTTGATTTTTATTGCTTGCTGTTTTTTTTATCAGGTCTAACAAAAAGAGAAGGAGACTCTGCCCAATTTCTGACTCTTGGACGAATCGGAGCTTCCCAGAAGCTTCCCCCACCACTGTGTTTTAATTCTAGCTTGTTATAAGCTTGTTGTAAGCATTTGGATCCCAGATAACAAGGACCAAAGTTCATCAATTTTTTTTTTTGATATTGTAAATCGCTGCTAATACAAACAAAATATCTTTTCGAATAGGCACTTTCGAGCCTATTCACCATCCCCCCTGGGGGGATTTGCGTCTATGTCTTTTTTTGCTTTTCGTTCATATTTTTTCAATCTAGCATAGTACTAATCTGCAGGGTAGTATAATTTGATTTAAAATAATTTCCATATTCCATTTCTATTGGTTTCAAATTAACTTTAATACTTACCCCACGAGCCTCCTTTTGAGCCGAAAGGTGAAGAAAGGTTCGTGGTAGTCTAATTAGAAAATTGTGGTTTGCTTATCTTTTTATGTTTCATTTGCTATCATCATTTGTTTCAGTAACCATAATAAAACCAACCCCTCCTTTATTCCCTGATTGAGGTCCACCTGGACCGAAAGAGGTTCTTGGGGGGTTTTCTTTTTAATAAGAACACCTTGTCTAAAATTTACTAAAATTGACAAGACTCTGGTGTGTATGCTCTGCATTTGGCTGTAGTTCATCTGATTAGTCAAGCTGCATCAAAAGAACTTGAGTGACTAGAATAATTATGATTCACTCTCCCAAATTGACAAACCATCAGGTGAAAATCCAACACCTCAATCAAACCATTTCGGTGGAAAAATACCCAAAGGAAGCGGGAACTCCTGAAAAGTGACCTTGGGGTGCCGATCTCGATTACACTTGTGGGTGCCTTATGAACAATAGCCTCAGATACTCCATTCATCCCACATATTCCTTGCGGGTAGCCATGATGGTTTAGTTTTGGACATACTCCAAGTACTCTCGAGTATATCTGGAGTTCCCCCCCTTCGCCTAATTTTAATCAACTCATATTTCACATTAACTTAAAACGTACCAAGAGGCAATCACAAAACATTCACTCCAAGCACATGCAAGTACATTGATTATCTTTTGACTCCATTTTAAGGCACTGGTTATTTTCTTGCTATATATATATTGTGTCTCAGCATTGGGCTTTCGTGCGCTCATTTTGTATCTTGTCATCTATGGTTGTTTATGGTTAAATTTCAAACTCCTAAGTAATTCATTCAGTTTAACATCACCATACTAAGTAATTAGCCTTAGTAACTTAATAGGGTCTACCCCCCTTGGCTTCATTAGGAGTTGAGCCTAAACGGAGGAGTCAAGAACAAGGTGACATCCTTGACTCGAGATTTGCCCCCAAGGATACACAGAGTGGCTTGAATATTTCTGCCACATGACCTAGGTGTGTGAAAGGTAGCAACAAGACTCACTCATTCAATTCGAATGACCTCCTTGGGAATTCGAATTGCATTGGAATTCATGCATCTGGCATGATTATTGTATTATATCATCATTCTTTCATTTGATTATACAGAGCTGCTACTTCCATTGCAGCACCATTTTGCTAATTTTATGCATATTTGTCAGTATTCTTTTTGAGACTATGTTTTTAGTTCCTAGACCACTATGAAAATTTAATATGGCATCAGAGCTCATGGCAGGATGAAGCTTAGATCTCTCAAAAACAAGATTTTTGATAGATTTTGCATGAAAAATTGAGCAAAGCTCAAAAATTCCAGCACTGCACCAGAAGCCAAGGCTTACCACTTAATACCCCAAGTAAGCAAAATTGTTGATCAAGCTTGCTTGATTGACTATGCTGGGTGTGATGAAATCCTAAAATGTGTAGGCTATCCGACCTTATAGTGCCCCTTTCGTTGTGATTTGCAGGTTTTTATCAGGTGAAAGCATTTGCTCCAGCAGTTTTAGATGGCTTCTTCCATAGAACTCTTGACTCCATTCAATTTCCACTCATGGAAAGGAGACATGGAGATCTAGCTACATGCCAGAGGACTCTATAGAGTCACTATGGACACTGAAGAAGAGCCTTCTTCTGTGATAGACAAAGATAGATTCTTGAACAAGAAATATGAAGCATTCGGATTCTTGTGCCTATTTGTTTCCCAAGATCTTCTTTTCCATCTCTCGGGATTGAAGACTCCAAAGAAAATATGGGACAAATTGGAAACCCTTTATGGAAAGCAAGATGATTTGAGAGTATACCATCTTGAGAATGAGTTGATGTCTCTCCATCCTTCCAATTTCAAGACCTTGAATGAATTTTTCACAATGTTCAAAACACATTGTCTTACTGGTGAAGCAATGTAAAGTGGAGAAGGAGGATGATTAGATAATCCTCGCCATACTCTCCAAACTTGGAGCTAATTATTTGGTTTTTATCTCTACATTCCGTGCGGGGAAGCTCAAAAACCCTGGATGGAAGGTGCCTTCACTCAATGCCTTCATTAAGTCCCTAACAAGTGAACCAGTGATAAGCTTGTCCAGATGGGGATCATCAGATCCTCCCATGATCAAGCCCTCCATGTCTCAGGGCCCAAAGATCTGAAGGGTAAAGGAAAGTAACAGAAGAACCCAAAAACTAAATTCAAAGCTCCTAAGCCTAAAGTTGAAAACCAATAGCATGAAGAGTCTTTTGGATCAGAGAAGAACAGAGGAAAAGGGCATCATGGAAAGGAAAAAGTCAAGTGTTCATACTGCAGGAAGGGCTTCCACCCTGAACATGCCTACATGAATAAGAAAATTGATGAAGCTACCTCTCTCCTTGAGAGAAATCACATCAATATTCTGGAAAGCTTTCGGAGGAGAGATCAACAAGATTGGGAACCACAGCATGAAATAGGTCATGCCCTCATGGCAAGCACTTCGAAGTCCAAAGCACTCTTGATAGAATCTAGAGCTTCGAACCACATGATGGATGAAAGAGACTCCTTTTCATATTTGGAGACCGAAAAATCCATACCCATCCACATGGGAGATGACTCCACCAGCATTTCAGAAGGACAAGGTACTGTTGATCTTGAGAATGGCTTTTTTTCAAATGTTTTGTATGTACCATCTCTGGCATCAAACCTCCTTAGTGTTTATGAAATGACACATACGGGAGTGCCCAAGAGAGTATCCTTCAGCCTCAATGATGTAGAGATCACAAAACTTTCATCTAGGAAACTTGTTGCAAAAGGCCTTGGAAACCATCATGCAAAATCCTATGAGTTTTCCCATTTTGTGGCGGATGTAAAGCGCACCGCACCGCGGACTCATGAAAATAAAGTTAGTATACTGTGGCATGAGAGGTTCAGCCATATCAACTTCAAATACTTGCAGTAATTATAGAAAAATTATATGGTTGAAGGCCTCTCGGTCATCAAGGCAACCACTGGAATTTGCAAAGGCTGTGTTATTGGAAAGCACCCTAAGCATAAGTTGATCGGGGGAAGGGAATCTGGGCATCATGCATCTTGGGACTGATACATTCTAATATAAATGGTCCCATGCCTATCACATCCATGAATGGATCAAGGTATCTTTTGACTTTCATTGATGATTTTTCCAGGTACCCATGGGTCTTCTTTATCAAAAAGAAGTCTGAAGTCTGTGAAAAATTCACTGAACTGAAGGCCTCGATTGAAAATGCATCTGGCCAAAATATCAAGATCTTGATATTTGATAATGGTGGGTAGTATGTTAGTAATTATTTTTTGCACATATGTTCCCAAAGTGGCATTCAGATCTAGCATTCAGTACCCTACACTCCCCAGCAGAACGGTGTAGCAGAGAGGAAGAATCTGTCTCTCAAGGAGATGACCACCTGTATGTTGGAATCGAAGAAGTTGGTTGAAAATTTGTGGGATGAAGCCATGCATGCTGCAAAATACATTTATAATACATTTCCACACTTATCCATGAAAGGGAAGACCCCTTTCGAATCATACTTCGGACACAAGCCGGATGTGTTGAATCTGCGGGTGTTTGGGTCCACTGCATGGGCTCGAATTCCACTTGACAAAAGGAGGGATTTGCAATCGAAGCATAGAATGTCTATTTATTGGGTATCCTAATGAATCAAAAGGTTTCAAGCTGCTAGATATCAAAACAAAATATATCAACATCGAAAGGAGTGTCAAGTTCGATGAGCTTCTTCAAGAGGTGGAACTAGTGAAGGAGAAAACTGTTGAATTTCCTTCCTATTCTACTGAATATTTGGATGATGAAATTGGGGGTGATGACCCTGATTTGGATCCTCTGATTTCTGATATCAATGTACAGAAAAATTCAGATGCTGAATCAGAACCTTAAGTACAAAATCATCTCCCAACTTGGGCCCGACAGACACTCTCCTCCGTAGGAGATAACATTGGAAATCCGGATGATCCAAGGAGAACCTGGTCTGATTTCCAAAGAGCAGGTATTGCACTCTCTTTCCATGATTATTTGCTGTCCAAAAATTGTTATTTTATGAAAATTTCAGACCCAAATTCCTACTACCATGTTCAGAAGGATCCGAGATGGCAAGTTGTCATGGATGAAGAGATGAATTCTCTTCAGAAAAACACTACTTGGGAGCTAGTTTCTCTTCCTTCGGGAAGGAAATTGGTTCAATGAAAGTGGTTGTTTCAGAAAAAGGTTTCTGTAGATGGTAGAAACTGAAAATATAAGGCAAGTCTGGTGGCAAAAGGTTTCTCCCAGGTCCAAGGTGTGGACTACCATGAAACTTTTGCACCGATTGCAAAAATGGACTCCATCCGCCTAGTTTTGGAAATTTCAGCATCTAAGCACTGGGAAGTGCATCATATGGATGTTAAGTTAGCCTTTATAAATGGATATTTTCATGAGGAGATATACATGAAGCAGCCCAAGGTCTACATTTCTGATCCATCTTTGGTTTGCAAGCTAAAGAGGTCACTATACGGGTTAAAACAGGCCCCAAGAGAGTGGTATTCCAAGATGGATGCCTTCCTTCTCTCGCAAAACTTCCAAAGGTGTAGATCAAATCCAAATGTGTATATACAACAGTATGATGGTCATTTGATTATTATTGTTTTATATTTTGATGACTTACTAATCACAGGTAGCACAATTGCTTCTATTTCCTTCATCAAATCTCCTCTCCACATTGCATTTGAAATGAGCGATTTGGGGCTCTTAAAACAATTTTTGGGGATCGAAATTGAGAAAAATTATGATGGGATAATGGTCAATCAGTCCAAATAAAAATCAGAACTTTTATTCAATTTTAACATGGATGAATGTATAACTTATCCATTCCCTTTCCTTCAGGGATCATCCTTGAACAAGGAAAAAGCACACCTCCCATGGACTGCACTATTTATCGACAGCTGATTGGTAGCTTGTTGTACTTGACTTATTCTCAAATTGATATCTGTTATGCCATGAATTTTGTATCAAGATACATGCAAGATCCCCATTATATTCATTGGAATGCAACCAAGAGGATCCTCCAGTACATTCATGGAAATAGGACCTACGACATTCACTATGCTGCAAACTCTGAGCTAGAGCTAGTTGGATACACATATTTCGATTGGGTGGGTGATTCTATTGATCAGAAGTATACTTATAGATATGTATTCATTTTTGTTGGTGGCCCCATTTTCTGGTCTAGCAAAACACAGGCCACCATAGCATTGTCTTCAACAGAGGCCGAGTATCGAGGAGTGGTGAGTGCTTGCATCCAAGTTGTTTGGTTGCAAGGAATTCTTTCAGAGTTTGATCTTGGTAGTACTTTGTCCACTATCCTCTTTTGTGACAATAAAAGTGATATTAATATATCCACGGATCTAGTTACCAGGAAGAGGACCAAGCATGTAGAGATACACATGCACTATATCAGGGAGCTAGTGCATGACAGGACCATCATTCTACAATAATGCCCAACTGATGAGCATATTGCGGACATATTCACCAAGATATTTTTAGAAAATAAGTTCACTTACCTTCGTTCACTGTTGGGGGTGATTTCATCAGGGTGATCCAACTACTTTCAGTGTTCAGCTTGAGTGAGGGTTTTTCCCACTGGGTTTTCCCTCTTTTCCTCACTTAGTTTGTTTTGAGAATTATTTGAGTTTCAGTATTTTATAGGGTGACCTATGGCCTTTGTTGCTGGGGCCCTAGCATTCTTATGCACTTATGTTTTCTACTTCTCCTGAGTATAGCTTAAGGGGGGTGTTGGAGACATTTACCACCATACACACTCATTTTGGTCAATTTGGCCTAGTTAAACCACCATCCTATGTTTTATTGACTTAATTGACACCAAAGGAGCATTGTATGACATCAAAATGAGCACACACAGGCCTACCTTTAGTCAAGGAGGCTAACTAAGCCTTCTCCTTCATTCGGGGAGGCTAACTCGAGCACTCTGGGGGTGATCTGCATGTCATATATGCACTTTATTGCTAACTGATGGTTAAAATCAGTTAAACAGAGTAGTGAAGGTACCTTCCTTCATTAAATTGATTATTTAATGAATTGGAGTCAACAGGGGCGCCTCCAATCACTTTTGATGATTAGTTACACTTAAGTTAACCTCATCGGGGTTCATTAGAGTTATTGATGCACTACCACTTGTTGGTTGGATTGCAATGGCATGTGTCTGAGCTAATTTTAGTTAGAATCGGTCATTTATTGCACTTCGACTTCATTTAGGACTCATTTGAGTTAATTAGGGTTTTTATTAGTGGTTAACTTGAGTGTTTACTGTGGCCCTTACATTCAGTTAAGCTAGACTCACTCATTCAATTCGAATGACCTCCTTGGGAATTCGAATTGTCTTGGAATTCATGCATCTGGCATGATTATTGTATTTTATCATCATTCTTAAATTTGATTATACAAAGCTGCTACTTCCATTGCAACACAATTTTGCCAATTTTATGCATATTTGTCTGTATTCTTTGTGAGATTGTGTTTTTAGTTCCTAGACCACTGTTGTAGCTAGGGTTTTCACCCTAGCTTGTGCTGATGAGCACCTACTAAGGAATCTGGAATCCTTAGTAGCAGTTCAATGATGTATATGAATTAAACAAAGATAAATCTAACTGCGTTCTTGAAGCAAAAGCGGTAAAAAGTAAATAACATGAAGCAAAAACAGTAAAGAAATGTATAATGGTTTTTATTGATATTACCTCTAATGAGGGGGTTGATGGAGTCCGTTGCGCTGGTCCGATGTCGGTGGCTTCGAGCTCCAAGCTGCTTCCTTTCCTTTTCCGGTGGTGGAAATGGGCCAAAAAGAGTTCTCAATGGTGAAAGTAGCTTGATGGTAAGCTAGGGTTTCGAGAATAATTTCGGCAGAGGCAGGATGCTTATGATAATGGATGATCAAATGAGGGGTCTCCACCACTTATTTATAGTTTTTTAGTGGTGGAGTGCTGGCCCATGGTTTTGGAAACCATATGGTTTAGGGCAGCTTGTTTAGGGTTTTTTCCTCATTTTCCTCATTATTTTATATTTTTTCTTCGCTTTTGGGGATTTTGCTATTTTAGAGGAATTTTGGACATTTTTTGGAGGAAAAAGGGGTTTTTTGGCCTTTTGGAGGCATTTTAGGCCTTTTGGAGGCTTTTTAGATGGTTTTATGGCCTTTTAGAGGCATTTTAGGCCTTTTGGAGGCTTTTTAGGCCTTTTGGAGGCTTTTTAGTGGGATTTTTCAGGGAAATGTGGCAGGCAAATGGACAAATGAGCCATGTAGTGGGGTAGATGAAGTAGTTAACCATTTTTGGGTGTTAACAGATTGCCCCCTGATGTGCGAGGGCAGGAGCTCATCGTATGGCCGATGGACATCATGAGTCATATTTGGTTTGTGTTGGGGTGTGGAGAAGAGAAGGAAGCAACTGAAGTCCGGGACACCGATCTCGAACCACCTGCAAGGACTGAAAAGTACATAACCTCAATAATGGATGAGGGATCATCTGATAATATGGACGAGGCGGGCATTCCCATGCTCGTATCAGAACATAACATAACAATATAAATGGTCCTCAAATACTGGATGAGGAAAAATATGTGGACGAGGCGGGCATTCCCATGCTCGTATCAAGATACATAAAAATAACTGTGTGAGGCCCAAAATGAAGGACCTATAGTAGTTAAGCATTGTGCATATCATGAGGGTCCGGAAGGGACACAAATCTGGATCATACTGCTGAGCTGATCATGTCTGAGCTGAGAAACTGATACACTGGAATGGCAACAGTGCTACTGAATGCGGTTCTGAAGGAACTGATGCGCTGCTGGATCAGAGTGAGAAGGGTCACACTCGTAATGGTACACTGATCTGGAACTGAACTGGGTACTCAAAGAAGCATAGAACTGAATGGATTCCGAATACAATCGCCAATGCAGCCCGGACATCCACGGGAACATATAACTGGGCGTTCCGAAGTGACTCACCAATGTGCTAGAGTCGGGGGAAATCCGGGGTCTTCAACACAAAATGAAAAGAATATATATCCTGCGCGATTCTCAACGATGCGAATAAGGTACTGAAGTCGAGCATGTGAGAAACAACTATTCGGAGAGGCAATGGTGAGTCCTCCCAAAATGGTCCGTAGGCACTCATCACAGATGGTGATGAGTCCAAGACGCAGGGACCTCTAGGTCTATCCTCTGGAATAGAGGAGTTGTCGTCGACAGAGGGAGACCTACAACTATCAAGGCAATGATGTTTCCTTGACAGGAGCACGAGGTGCAAAACCGAACTGTGATAGTACTGATGGTAAGAGTGATAAACTGGTGGGACTAACTGGGCAAGTAGAGTGGGTGGACTCAAACTTCCTTTGTTCAGAGTATGATGGCGGGGATGATCGGGCAGCACATGAAACTGATTGGTAGTAAAGGGATCATAGCTGTAAGGGATCTAAGGGTGACTGGGTTGAGGTAAACTGAAGCTGTGGTAAAATGGTGGGAAACTGCAGAATACTCTGAACAAAGGCGACCTGATCAGAGGTGCTGCCGAGAGGATTGATCATAGCGCGAAGATGCGCGGGGGGACTTCTTCATGGGTTAGGGAACTAGAAGAAGTGTGGATATAAAATGGTACTGTCATGTGGATTTTACGAGCCCATGACAGTTCGTGCTCATGGTTGCTTTCATATTTACGGAGTCTGACAGCAAATAAGAAGGCTCTGAAGTAATGAAATGGTACTGTCATGTGGATTTTGCGAGCCCATGACAGTTCATGCTCGTGGTTGCTTTCATATTTACGGAGTCTAAAAGCAAATAAGAAGACTCTGTAGTTGGAATGGTACTGTCATGTGGATTTTGCGAGCCCATGACAGTTCATGCTCGTGGTTGCTTTCAATTTGAAGGAGTCTGAAAGCAAATAAGAAGACTCTGAAGTAATGAAATGGTACTGTCATGTGGATTTTGCGATCCCATGACAGTTCATGCTCGTGGTTGCTTTCAATTTTAAGGAGTCTGAAAGCAAATAAGAAGACTCTGTAGTTGGAATGGTACTGTCATGTGGATTTTGCGAGCCCATGACAGTTCATGCTCGTGGTTGCTTTCAATTTTAAGGAGTCTGAAAGCAAATAAGAAGACTCTGTATTTGGAATGGTAAGGCAAGGAGGAAGTGTTCAATTAAGGAACATTTATGATGATCAGAACTGATGGCGGGGGGGAACACTGGTGGATCTCCTTGCAGGGTGGATGGATGGTGGCAAAATAACGAGACATTTGCAGTATGACAAGAGTGGATGGCTCATGTAAAAAGTGTGAAATAATCTGATGACGGCCGATGTGGTGCGCAAATTGATGCGGCAAGGTGTCGAGGCACAATGTTGAAATTGTGCCAAGTGAGAGCGAGAAATGATCTCAAGCATCATCACGAGCGCGGAAAAATGAATCCGACGATATCAACAGTGTGAAAAACGGAGAACGGCCGAAGTGGCGCGTAAACCAAGGCAACAAGGTGTCGGGGCACAATGTTGAAATTGTGTCAAGTGAGAGCGAGAAATGATCTCAAGCATCATCACGAGCTCGGAAAAAATGAATCCGGCGATATAAAAAGTGTTAAAAATGGAGAGCGGCCGAAGTGGCGTGCAAACCGAGGCGACTATTGGTATCGACAAAATGGGCAAAAATGATGTAGAAAAAATAATGCTACGAGGTGACCATCGTGACGGTCTCGTCGTGCTGATTCCAAAACTGTAGCTAGAGATGAATGGGACGTTGTTTCTGACGAATGGGGGGTGCATCAGGCCATGTGTTAATGTGGTGTTCTATAATGGCAGGGTCAAGACGGGGCATCTCATCCCAGGGATAATCCAAGGCAGTGAGAGCTTCGAGGATCTCCTTATCAGTATGGAAAGTTTGTGTCGTCAAATCGGTTGACGAGGGAGTAGGGGCAGAAGAGATCATATAAATGGTATTAATCTCTTCGGAAGGGGGAGAGACCGGGGGGTGGATTTCCTCAATGGTGAGGGGTGCCGTCTCAAGATCCAGATTGTTCATCTCAAAGAGAGCTATTCTATACTCGGGGAGATCGGGACAGTGATGTGAGTAATGTCCGTAGACACCGCATAAGGCACAGGATTGGTTAGTGCGCAGGGATTTGTCGCGAGGCGTAGGGGTTGACTCTAGATGGACCACCGGGATGGTGGGGTCGTCGTCAAGCGTTTTCATGTATTCCTTTAATGCTAGTAAATGAGGACATAGGTGAGTCGCATGGCCCAACTCATCGCAGAGCGCACATTTGGGAGGGGCACGGAATACAGGGGGGTTTTGGACTGTCTTAGGAGGTGGGACAGCAGTGTAAGGTTGGGGGCCTCTGCCCCCCGTGGGTTTGATAAAAATAGGGGATGGTTTCGCGGGGGTTGACGGGGTAGCGACACCGGGAGGTGGTTTCATGGGGGTTGACGGGGTAGCGACACCAGGAGGTGGTCGACTAGTAGTGGCTATGGGTTGCACCGGTTGCAGGACGACATCTGGTGTCGGCAGACGAACTGGAGGCGAAAGATACCAAACGGGTAATCCTAGGGTTAAACCAGGGAGGCTAAGGGTAGCCATGACTGGGGCGCTAACCACTCCTGAGGGAGGGAAGAGGAAAGGTATGGTATGTATGGGTGTAGCACCAATGTGACTAGGTACCAAAGGAGGTTGAGGCAACAAGGGCGGTTGATTAGTAGGAGTTCGCGTATTATGGGATAGGGTATATATGGCTTCAGAGGTGGAGCCATATTGGTTCCGTCGGGTCTGGAGGTTAACCTCATCGGAGGACATCATGAACAAGTGGTGGGTACCTGATTCAAGCACGGGTTGATCAGGAGCAGCGTAAGTGATTTGGTGTTGGGTAGGCGCAGTAGCTTGAGGGGGAGCCAATGGTTCAGTGTTCACTAAGGCTTGGTTGGGTAAGGGGTTCTGTAGGACCAAAGGTGGCTACTGAGGTTGTGGGGGATTGGGTGGTGCTTGAGGAGCCGCCTGTCCTTGGCGTAGCTTATCAGCAGCCAAAAGTTGTTGAACTCGCTCCATATGTGGACAAAAGTGTGTGTAGTGGCCATAGACCCCGCAAACAGAACAAGGGAAGTTGGTTCGCAGGTTGGGGTTTTTAGCCTGCTTAGGCGGGCGATTGGGGTTTTGGTTGGTGGGGGTTGCGTTATCATTAGCAGGGGAATTAGGGTGTTGGCCAGCTTGCTCGGTCTGCTGGTTGTTCCCACGATTTCGGCCCCTGCCGCGGTTTTGTTGGCTCTGGTTGCGTTGGTTATTCTGGTTTTGCGGCGGGTTTTCTTGAGCGTAAACCTGCCCTTGGGTAGTAGGTGGATTTTGAGTTTGCGCAGGTGCAGGAGCAGGCTACGGTGGATAGTATGGGGGTGGAGCCTGCGCTGGCGTGACTACTTGAGGGGGTTGTGGATAGTGCTGTGGCGTGGGTTGTGGGTTTGCCGCAGGGGCGGGCTGTGGCGGATAATAATGAGGTTGGGATTGTGGTGGCGCAAGAGCTGGTGCAGCCTGCTGGTGATAGTATGGCTGAGGTGCGACTGGGGAGGGGTGAGCGGGAGTCATATTTTTGAAACACTGAGGTGGACAGGAAGGTCCATGGGTATGGTGTTGATGGGGCATGGGAGAATATGAGTTGGTCGCTCCGGACTGTGATGTAGCCCGCGAAATTTCAGGTCCAGGAGTAGGACGGGTTATGGAAAAGGGCTGAGGCTGTGAAGAGAGACGGCCAATGATGCCATCGGCAGCGTGGGATGCCCCCGGGGCATCGTGATGTGGGTGATCGCCTCGAGGGGCGTCTGGTATGATGGTGTAAAGGTAACCCGACTGGGCGTAAATGAGATCAAACTGCTGGGCCTTGAGGATAGCCTCTTCCTCCGACTGGGGTCTTTCGGCTGCCACATCCTTAGCAATGAGCGGAAGGAGGGACTTAAGGAACCAATCTAGGAAGATCCGGTCATCTAGCTTGATTTTGCATAGGCTACGGCGTCGCCGCCATTCATGGATGTGGTCGGTGATGTGGGTAGCCGTGTTCTGTCTGCATGAGAGAAGGATTTCGACGCCTGCGTCATAGCGAACAGGAAACTAAAAAAACTGGAGGAAGGTCGAGGCCAGGGACGTAAAGGTGGTGTGGGTTCCCTGAGGTTGCTCGATATACCATTTGGCAGCTGAGCCAGTGAAAGTGCGCTGTAATAAATGGAGGCGGATGGAGTCATCTACTATGGAATTGGAGGAGCACCATAGATGGAAAGACATGATATGATTCTGGGGGTCTTCACCTGCTTTACCCTCAAACTTAGGGATGTCAGAGGGGAGTTTGGTAGGCATGGGGGGCCACACGGGGTTGTACCGGATGGGGTCGTTGGTTAACCGGGCTAGGTCAGGTAGGTTGAGGCTAGCCATATAGGGCAAACTGGATGGAGGGTGTGATGCGGTAGTGGGTTGGACCACGTTGGGGCCCATGCCCCCAGGTGGAGGGGTGATGTGAGGGATGTTACTCCCAAGTGGGGGAACTACGGTGGTAGGAGTTACTAATGGAGTAGGTATGGGTATTCCTGCCGTGGGAATAGGTACGGTGAGGGGAATGGTAGACGTGCCTCCTGTGGAGGGTATACCCATGATATGTGTAGTAACTGGTATAGTGGCGGATGTACCACTGGTGGTCCCTATAATGGAGGGGTTGGGATTCACGCCAGCCATGGGGCTAGTGGGGGTAGTGTAGAGAGTGTTCTTGGAGTCTGGTGACGAAGTCCTATGCCGCTGACGAGTGGAGTCGAGTGACAAGGCTCGAGATCTACGGTGATGACGGGTGGTGTCAAGTGAACCGTGCTGTGGGGGCTCGCCTCTGAGGCGACGAGAATGTCTCGGAGAGTCAATGGTGACAAGTGGTTTTCAAATATGTGGGTTGTGGTGTCGAAAAAACAACTCAAAAATCCTAATGCAACCGTGTGTGCAGAAGGAGAGCTCGAAAAACAAGGCACTTAGGCCAAAAAGCAACTCAAAACACCTACTGTAACTGCGTGCTACAATAGGCGGAGTGTCAACAAGGTGGTCAGAATACCAATAAGCAGTCGGTTTCCTAAAAAAGAAAAGTCGGTGGACTTACTAGACCAAGAGGAGGTAAGGGATCATGCAAACACCTAAC